>JAFEUB010000110.1:0-50000 GCA_024529925.1 Ophthalmolycus amberensis | reverse complement strand
CGCACCGGTATATAGGCCGCACCAACTGATTTTTAAAAGGAAAAAAGAAGGTGTACATAGATAAGCCGCACCGGTCTATAAGCCGCAGGTGTCCCCGTTGAACAGCAAGATGCTTTTAACAGTACTAAAGTTGTCTTCTTCTCTGAACATCATAACATGTCGCTAGCTTCTAAGCTAATTTTAACATTACGGCCAATGGGGAAATGCTAACCGCGATTAGCATTAGCGAATATATAATATATCTTTGTACATCTTTTCATGCAGACATACTTGCATTACAGACTAAGGTCTCTCACGGCTACCAAACGAAAAGCAATGAGGCAATAACTGTTGTTGCTCATTGCTCTGAATAGCTGTTGTGCTAGCAGCAACTGGCCAAGCCAGTTAGCCGTAAATGCTATTCAGAGCTATGAGCAACGTAGACACGCTGCATGAGAAGAGCAGCTTTTTCTCAAGTCTGCCAGTGGATCCTAACAGCGCGGAGCAGTGTGAAAGAATCCACCATCACCAACGGGTTCCGAAAGGCTGGGCTACTACGAGATGAAGAGGACAGCGCAATGAGAAGGACAACGCAAGCTCAAGGGCGGATTTGCTTCGGGAGCAAAGTGACACTGAGGGTGCAGAGCAGCTAGCAGAGCTACGAGTTACGAGCAACAACAGGACTCAGGACAGCAGTTATATTGCAAACCAAGATGATTTATTTCTCTCACTCAAAAACACGCACACAAAAACACGCAATAACTGTTGTTGCTCGTAGCTCGTAGCTCTGCTAGCTGCTAGCACAACAGCTACGGTATTCCGAAGCTATGAGCTACGAGCAACAACAGTTATTGCCTCGTTGCTTTTAGATTCTAATGAGAAGACACGCTGCTTCGTTTTACTTCTTCAGTTTGGTAGCCTTGAGAGACCTTAGTCTGTAAGTATGTCTGCATGAAAAGATGTACGAAGATATATTATATTCGCTAATGCTAATCGCGGTTAGCATTTCCCCATTGGCCGTAATGTTAAAATTAGCTTAGAAGCTAGCGAGTCGGACATGTACGGTACCTACCGGTTCATGATGTGGTGTGTTCAAGGACCCAAATGCAGACGCAGGACAGCAGAGTTATATTGCAAACCAAGATTTTGTGAAGGATTTCTCTCCGTCCGTCATCCAAGCCTCCCACTGAACTCGGAGTGCCACCTTAAATGAATGGTTCACACTAATGTCAAGGGGCTGCAAATACTTTGTTGTGCCCCCAGGAATCACAGCTAGAATAGAGTTTGTCGTGTTGATGGCTGCTTTAACAGAATCCGTTATGTGGGCTCTCATGCTGTCCAAAACTAGCAATGCCGTTTTTCTGTGAAAAAATCCCCCTGTTCGCTTTGCGTAGCATTCCGTCAGCCATTCCTTCATTACGCTTTCTATCATCCATGATGATGTTGCGCGGACTTTTTTTTCGGACTTTTATTTTAATATGTCTGGACTATTTCCGGTATTTTTCTCCGTGACAAATGCTTTCAACAACACGCTGAATGCTACACTTTTCTAAACATTGTCCTAACTGTACCCCCCCCACCCCACAGCATGCAAGTAATATGTGTGTTTTCATAGTCTGCTTTATCTCAGCCATTCGTTGTTTGTTCAGGTGGTGTTTGGACAACCTTTTGGCAGGTGCTTAGTGGTGTTCTACTCAGATCTGTAGCCTCTTTGATTTGATTAAAATAAAAGCTAAACAGACCCCCACCCCACCCCACGAGGGTACAGAATCCGTAAAATCCATAATACAGACACACTTACATTACAGACTAAGGTCTCTCAAGGCTACCATACGGAAGAAGTAAAACGAAGCAGCGTGTCCACGTAGCTCGTAGCTCTGAGTAGCATTTACGGCTACGTTGCTTTTAGATTCTAATGAGAAGACACGCTGCTTCGTTTCACTTCTTCCGTTTGGTAGCCTTGAGAGACCTTAGTCTGTAAGTATGTCTGCATGAAAAGATGTACGAAGATATATTATATTCGCTAATGCTAATCGCGGTTAGCATTTCCCCATTGGCCGTAATGTTAAAATTTGCTTAGAAGCTAGCGAGTCGGACATGTACCTACCTAACTGAAGGTACATGATGTGGTGTGTTCAAGGACCCAAATGCAGACTCAGGACAGCAGTCTTATTGCAAACCAAGATGATTTATTTCTCTCACTCAAAAACACGCACACAAAAACACGCATTGCGCTGTCCTCCGCATCTCGTAGTAGCCTAGCCTTTCGGAACCCGTTGGTGATGGTGGATTCTTTCACACTGTTCCGCGCTGTTAGGATCCACTGGAAGACTTGAGAAAAAGTTGATCTTCTCATGCAGCGTGTCTACGTTGCTCATAGCTCTGAATAGCATTTACGGCTAACTGGCTTGGCCAGTTGCTGCTAGCACAACAGCTATTCAGAGCTATGAGCAACAACAGTTATTGCCTCATTGCTTTTCGTTTGGTAGCCGTGAGAGACCTTAGTCTGTAATGCAAGTATGTCTGCATGAAAAGATGTACAAAGATATATTATATATTCGCTAATGCTAATCGCGGTTAGCATTTCCCCATTGGCCGTAATGTTAAAATTAGCTTAGAAGCTAGCGAGTCGGACATGTACTGTTAAAAACATCTTGCCGTTCAACCTTTTTTGTTAACAGTCCTAGTGAGAGGTAGGTCAAAGGTACTTCATCCATATTGTAGCGACCCTGTCAGTAACAGCTGGTAGCAGAGGGGTTGCTGGTAGCAACTGTTCTGTGTCGGGAGCTAGTAAATGTTGTGTTAGACCGGAACCGGAAGTTGCGGTTGTTGTTGTGGCGGAGAAAAGCTACGGAAAAATCTGTATTTAAATCGCACCGGACTATAAGCCGAGGCCTCAAAGCGTGGGGTAAAAAGTAGCGGCTTATAGTCCGAAAAGTACGGTACTGTGTTACCCTGCGTCTGTAGCGCTGTGAACTCACGTCAGGCTGTGTAGCTGTAAAAAGAGCTTTCCCTGAAAGAAGTGGACTCGTTCTCATTTGTTGCAGTCAGCTGACGTGGGTTGGGCGGGCTGCCCTCCACTGCGGCGCTGCTGTTGCATAACAACAGAGGCAGGCTTAGTCAAACAGATTAATGTTCATTTTCTCTGCTTCGGCCGCATCTGACTTTGCACTGATGGTTCCACATCAGCTACCTGTTTATAGGTCATGTTCTTTGTGCTCTTGACCAACACCAGAGAAGTCTAAAAATAGATAAAGGGAATTGACTTTAGTGTAGCCCAGTAATGATTTACTGTGAGCACTTTCTTCTTTCATACTCTCTTATTATTCATCACTCATAATTCAGTAATTCTTCTTTTTGTCAATGTTCACACCGTTTCTGTTTTATTGCAACCAAGAGAACTACAGACGATGATGATGCAGCGGCTCAGAGAGTCCGGATGGCTCTCATGAGACCAGGTCTCACGCCAACAGAAGAGAGTACAGAAGCTCAGTGCACAGCGCAGCACGTCATCGTTAGCTTGCGCTGTGTGGAGCTCAACCACATGTATATTCACAATGAAAATAAATCAATTCACAATGGGATATTCTTTTGTTGTTGTAATTTTAATGTAAATAAAGTGCCACAAAAGCATCAGAATAGACTAATAGAGCTTGTTTATGAAAACAAAAGGTGTCAGTGGAGGATCCCCGGACCGCTCTCCAGAGGTCCGGCTCAGCCCTGAATATCCTCACGTTCACAACTAGAATGCAGCTGCAGCTATGAAATGCAGTGAGACGTCTGGTTCATCTGATTCAGGCCGAGTGTCGATCCTTGTGCCGAGTGGATTTAGTTAATAGTTCTAAGTTGAGTTAACACGTCGGTAAGAATTTCAATGAGATGAGTTTTGGGCCACATTCATTCATTCTATCAGTAAACATGATTCATATTCGTTCCCTGGCCTCTGGGCAGAGCACGGTGAGTGTCCCTGCAGCAGCAGGTGTTTTGTGTCGTCAGGTCAAGTAGCTGCTTCTCTATAGTGACAGATGGTTTCTGTGTTAAACAAGTGTTCTTTGTGTCAAAGCTGCATCGCTCACATTACAGTTGTATATTCCTAATGACTGCAGTGACCTTACTCGTACTTGCTCTTTGTTGTTGTATCTCCATCCTGTCATGTTAATAAGATGAGGTACTGTGTTGGAGTTCAGTCAACAGGATCTTTGTCTCAGTGGCAGCGTTATTTATGAGTGAGGCAGTCGTCTGGACGCTACATTAGAGTCATTATCAGCTACACCTAGATGTTCACATGTTGAGCTATGTAGTGAGAAATGTCCAGCAGTTTGATCGTGTCACTTTGGCTCACTTCTTAATGTGGATCATTAAAGAAATGTGAGACACCAGAAGCAAGTTAATTTAGTTGTGTTAAGTGATGGCTTGTACTGCCAGTGATGCATGGGTTAACTTTGAGCTCCATGGATCACCATGATGTTTGGTTTAAGCAGTTGTTGGACCATGTTTGTGTCTGACTGGCCTCTGGCTGAATTTCTTCTAGCAGCCCGTAAATCTCACAGAATCTGGGAAGAAATGTGTCCACATGGGAATTGCGAGGTCCTTTTTCAACCCGGAGGACGTGTCTTTCAGTACTTCTCTTTGCTGTACCTGACTCAACACAAGCTCGGGTGGAGCTGCTTTAGGTTTCACGTGAAGCGGAAGTTAAACTTGTCAGCTAATGGGCTTTGCTCCAGATCGTCTGCCACTTTAAACTGGACGTCCGGCACAAGGTTTATCTCGGTCGTGTCCTTGTCCCTCCTCCTCCTCCTCCTCCTCCTCCTCCTCCTCCTCCTCCTCCTCCTCCTCCTCCTCCTCTTCTTTCCTTTGTCTTCTATTCTCTCACCTTCATGCTCTCTCCTCTCTCTCTTTCTTGCGCCCTTTAAGATTCCTCATGTCTTTCTCTCTTTTCTCTTCTTTGTGCCTCTTATCTCGTCTCCCTGCTCTGCCCTCTCTCTCATCTGGAAGCGCTGTTAGGTAACAGGCTGATGTAAATATCCTCCGTCGCAAGGACTTTCAGGGAAAAGCTTGTATCCATTACCAATCTGAGAGATTAGAGCAAAAGCCCCTGAGAAGTATTGTAACCGGGTTTAAGGCCTCAGTCTCCTCTGTGTTTCTGTGATTTATTAAAGAATCATTAGGTGGGCATGAAAAAATGACCAAGGAGTTTTTCTATCATTATTTTCATACTTTGTGTTGAATGTGTGATACCAGCATCACAAGCTCCCTTGTGTGTGTAAGGTCTTTATTTGACCGTTTTGTTCTGATGTCTTTGTTCCGTGCTGTGCTCTGTCAACAGACCATGCTGACAGCCATATCCATGAGTGCAATCGCTACCAATGGGGTTGTGCCGGGTAAGACGCTTCGTTACTCGGACATACACAAACTTAAGAGACAAGATTTGTCTTTTTTCTGTTTCCTTGATGTTCTAATGAGGCTGATGTGCTCACGGTGCAACTGGAGTGTTGCTATTTGACTGGTTGCTGAATAAACGTATTTTATAGGATATCTTATCACTGCTCCTTCCTCCTTTGGTTTATGGTAACTGATATAGGTGTCTGAGGATTTAAGGCACAGAAGTGTTTTGAGTCCCAGGACTTGATCAAAACCGAGACAACGATGTCCCTTGTTTAGTGCATCCGTGGATGTATTACAACACGTCTTAGTCCCTCCAAAGCTTCTGCATTCATTGGTATCAGAAGCTTTCAGATTTTTCGTTTGTAGTCTGAGTAATATTGACCAGTCACTTTCGTGCAGGCCTTGGTTGCATGCAGGTAAACAGCCCGTGTGGAGCGCAAAAGAGGCGGAACGCATTGGCTAAACCGCAATCTGGGAACACATTGGCTATCGTCAACGAAGATTTCGCTTTTTATTGGTTTGAAAGTAGCTTGTAGGCTGGCGCCTGGGAAAGAACCCGGTCGTACACATAGTCTCTCAACGCCAGTCTCGCATCTCAAGTTGCTAATCGGACCGTAAACAATGAGCAGCACTGAAAAGGAAATCTTGGCCCAGATACACACCGCAACCTCAGCAGTATAGCCCGTTGCCCCAAGAGGCTTATCTGTCGTCAGACCGACAGACGATGGGTTCAGAGATTCCTAAGAGAAGTTTCTTTCACTCCCGCTATGCTCCTCTCTTTCTCCCAGCTGGAGGCTCCTACTACATGATTTCCAGATCTCTGGGCCCAGAGTTCGGTGGAGCTGTCGGTCTCTGTTTCTACCTGGGCACGACCTTCGCTGGCTCCATGTACATCCTTGGTACCATAGAGATTCTGCTGGTGAGTGAACACTGCGTCGACTACTTCGACAAAGCGGCCATCCTCTCCTGTATCTCCACCACCTACGTCTTTTTCCCCCTTCTCCATACAGACCTACATCGTGCCTAAAGCAGCCATCTTCGTGGCAGAGAAGAAGGAGGACGAGGTGAATGCGCTGCTGAATAACATGCGTGTTTACGGCACGTGCTGCCTCGCGCTGATGGCCGTGGTCGTCTTCGTCGGGGTGAAGTATGTCAACAAGCTCGCGCTGGTCTTCCTGGCCTGCGTCATTCTCTCCATCCTGGCCATCTACGCTGGAGTCATCAAGACCATCTTTGAGCCACCGGACTTCCCGTGAGTCCGGACGATAACCTGCCATGTTGCGTGGAACCATGTGACGCAGAAATAGCATCAGACTAGATCATTTGAATCAGCCTGTGTGTGGTTTTAAAACGTCTCGCTCCTCCACGCAGTCTTTGCATGCTGGGGAATCGCACTCTGGAGAACCAGAACTTCGACAGCTGTCTCAAGACGAAGGTCATCGACAACTTGACGGTCACTACCAAGCTGTGGAACCTGTTCTGCGACGGGCCCGAGCTCAACGCCACCTGCAACGACTACTTTGTCCTCAACAACGTGACCGAGGTGCAGGGCATCCCCGGACTGACCAGCAAAGTCATTTCAGGTTGGAACACTGTTTCCTCTGGAGGTCTGGAGTAGAAGTGTGCAAATGTGGTGGAAATGTCCTCTAAAGCCCTTTAAACTTCCCCTCATGCACATTTAACTTGTCCAAGTTAATCAGCATTAGTTTTTGTCTCACTCAATCTCATCCTGTCATACTGCAGCAGCCAGATTTCATGAGAAAGAAGAGTGTCGTGTTTAAATACTCACATCTCAGCAGGAATCTGCTATTGTTTCATTAAGCACAGTGCAAACTCAGAATATTCCTCAATCTCATGTAACTGTTGACGAGGACAAACTGCAAAAAAATGCATTCCTGAAATATTTCTTGTGAATCTGGGTCAAACGTGTGCAGATGTCATGTGACTATTTCACTCTCTGCTTTCTCCACTTCCATGTATTTCTTTTGTTCCTCTCTAGTCTCTCAAATAGCTCCTCCTTGACCATATCATCATCCTCTTTCTCCAAAATATGTTTCTTTCCCTTCCGATTTAAATCTGTTTTTCATTTGTGTCTATTTAATAGTCCGGACCGCTGATCAGTGTGACTCCCAAAGCTCACTCAGCACCGAACATTCATGTGTTCTAAATCATCGGACACTGATATCAGATAAATGCTTGGTCTGATGTTATCAGTTATGTAGAGATAGTTAATAATGTGTCAGGACTGGACCGAATAGTTCAAAGCTCCATTCATAACGTTGACAGTCGCCTTTTCTGTTCTTCTTTCTCTCTTTTGCATATTCATTGTGTTTGAACGCAGCATTTCTGCCCAGTGGCAGATGAAGACCAGGCTCCACTAAGATCATCAGTAGATTCCAGCGGTGGCTTTCATTGTTTATGACTCGTGTCATCCAAACTTTACCAACAACTGCAGAGAGTTGTAACGTCCAAAAGTCAATGTTTGATAAAGGAAAAGATAGATGCAGTCATTTCAGGAATTCACAGCACGTTTTTATCTCACGAATTATGACGACAGACAAAAACAGAAGACCTTCGGTACAGCGCTGGTATAGAGACATGTTTGATTCTGCTCTAATAGTTATTTTGAACACTGTAATAAGGCTATAATGCCACAAGCATGGCCATAGTCTGCTTTTGTATCTACAACCAGTTGCTTGACCGCTGCCTCTTGTTTCTTGTAGAAAACATGTGGTCAGTGTATGGCCCTCTGGGTAAGTTGGTAGATGACCCGAAGCTGGTGTCAGTGGGGGGAGATGCCTCTGCCCAGGACAAGTACTTGCCCTATGTCGTCAACGATATCACCACCTTCTTCACACTGATGGTTGGCATCTACTTCCCGTCCGTCACCGGTGAGACTGCGACACATCCACACGCTCATAGTCGAAACTCATCAAATGTGTTTCACTTCTAAAGATGTTCTGTCGTGACCCTCCCCTCCCCACCTCCAGGTATCATGGCTGGTTCAAACCGGTCAGGTGACTTGCGGGATGCCCAGAAGTCCATCCCCATCGGGACCATCTTGGCTATCGCCACCACCTCCTTCATCTGTATCCTTTAACCTTTCTGTGAGGCTACAACTGTACGTTTAGCAATGTTCGTCCAGCTTAATCAGCTGGACAAACATTGCTTAGTGTGGAGCTTGAGAATCACAACTTCAGTTGCCAGAACTATCTGCCAGGTTTATAGGTTGTTGGCAGGCGAGCATTGGAACAAGAATCAAAGCCTGCCAAAGGCCCAATGCAACAGAGCAGGTAGCACCTGTAGTGTGGATGACTTTAGCTTCAGGGCAACAGCAAAGGGAAAAGACTGCCCACGGGTTGACTTTACTCTCCTGAACAGTGCTTTCCAGACGTCACCTGCGTGGTTCTGTTCGGTGCCTGCATTGAGGGAGTTCTGCTTCGAGACAAGTAAGAGAATGAGTATAAAGCGGTACACGTTCCATCACTTCGGTTCTGTTCCCCCTCTTCTCTTTTAGTGTCTTGAGGGCGGATGGATACGATTATGAAGTCGCTAAGTGCCTTCATCATTAGAGGCTCAGCTGTTATGTCTTCCTCGCAGATATTTTGTGATGATGTGATGTGAAAGGACTGTACCATCGCAAACACGTCTTTATCCCGAGTCCTGAGAAGGACTGTTGAACCGTTGAAGTAATTTGACGCCGTTACAGAGCTCCATTGTTGTTAAACACTCATCAATGAGCCGCACTGTTGCATTGGCTGACATCTTCCTCCTGTACCATGAAACACAAAAACATGTGACTCCAGGCTCCGAGTATAAAGTCACTCTTTAATCGCTCACTAACCGTCCTGCTGCCACAGGCCGCACACACTCTGCTGCTGAAAGTAGTCCCCAACAAATGCACCATTTGCTCTTGTTTGATTATTGTTAGCTCAGGATAGTAGTTCCAAGGTGTGTCAGGGTTTTATTCAGCCTCTTTTAAACATGAAAGTATTTATTTCTGACCCGTTTATTTACAGATTTACGTCGATTGGGGTGAAGAGGTTTTGTGCTGAGAGCCTCAGACTGGCTGGGTCTCTTGTAGAGACAGATGGACACCAGCTTTATCCCTTGAAGACAGAAAACATGCAAAACACGTTTCATAGTTCACAACACAAAAGGTCTTTTTGTGGCTATCTGAGAATATATTTTTTGCAAAGTATTCTTTTGCCAAATGAACTCATCCTGATCCGTCATGAGTGGGCCGTTTTATATTTCTTTATATGCAGCATGGTCCACATGTTGCACAACATGCTCTTATGGATGCACAGATACACCCACAATACTTGCTCCTAAGATGTAAAGATTTAAAGTTATTGAAATGAACTATTTGAAGTGCTGGTAACATACCTACATGACATATGGCTGAATACAGACATCGATTAGTGTCAACGATTGTTTTTGCATTGCAGATTTGGTGACGCGGTGAAGGGGAACCTCGTGATAGGCACGCTATCATGGCCCTCTCCCTGGGTTATTGTGATTGGCTCGTTCTTTTCCTGCTGCGGGGCGGGGCTGCAAAGTTTGACCGGCGCCCCCCGCCTGCTGCAGGCTATCGCACGAGACGGCATCGTACCGTTCCTGCAGGTCAGACGCACACGGTCACCACAAATACAGTCCACGCCGTCCTCAGCCTCAGGTGCTTTTATGCTTTAACGTCATACGTGAACGTGTGTGTTTTTAGGTGTTCGGTCATGGGAAAGCTAACGGAGAACCCACCTGGGCTCTGCTGTTGACCGCTGGGATCTGTGAGATCGGTATCCTCATCGCCTCCCTGGACGCCGTGGCTCCAATCCTCTCCATGTCAGTGTCTGTTTGCATCGTCATATTACATCCTCTCTGTCCATAAAACCAGACCAGCAGAGAAAGTCCATGATCCCTCAAGTGTTTGACGTCTTGAAGCCACTTCCAGTGGCTGGTAAAGGAGGTTTAGATGATGAGTGAATGTCTTCCTCCCACAGGTTCTTCCTCATGTGCTACTTGTTTGTCAACCTGGCCTGTGCTCTTCAGACGCTGCTGCGGACGCCCAACTGGAGACCACGCTTCAAATACTACCACTGGTGGGTGATGGGTCACTCCACAGTCAAAGAAGAGGATATTGTTATGAAATGATTATTCAAACTTTTAATTATTATCAAAGTTATTATTTATTAAAAGTCACCGAGGTTCATGTGAGGCTTTTAACACTGCATGTTCAACAATCTGTCAGGCTTTTTTTAAGGTATAATATATAAAAGTCGCAGCTTCTTTGCTCATGCGTCACCTCAGCGCTGAAGTTATGAATGGAACGTTTTAGATCTTGGTCTTTTGTAACTATATTTTAACCAGATGAAGCATTAGAGCAGCGGTTCCCAAACCTTTTAGGCCACACATCCCCTTCTACATCCAGACCGGGTTCACGCACCCCCAATCCCCCCCCCCCACACACACACACACACCTTAAAAAAAAAAGCAACAGAGCCGCATAAAAATCGGACTAATGAGAGAACAGTTTGCTCGCGCGTGGCGTTTGTTTACAAGATAAAAAACACAAAAAACTCTTCCTGCACCGTGCCTTCGAAAAGGTAACGGACGTACACCAGACGATTGGCCAGATTGGCCACATCTGTAGGCTCGTCTACTTGCAGAGAGTAAAACTCACTCTTCTTCACGCGACCGATTAATGTAGCCAGGATGTCTTCGGACAAAGCATCGATGCGCGCGACACAGTGTTGTTGGACGCGGGATCACGTCCAACTTGTTTGCTTCTCTCTCTCCAATCATACATTCCACCATCTCTTTAACATTTTTTTCCCTCTCCACCACCGCCTCTCCTTCTCCCTATTACGCGGTCAGAATACTACCACAACACGCCGCCTGTCTCCGGCAGAAATCTGCTCATACACACACGCACCTCCCCAGCAACGAGGCACATCACCCGGTCACAATACCTCCAGAATATCCCCCGGGTGAAATCCGGGACTTGGTTTTATGGTTCCGAGTGGCGGGCGCTCACCCGTTGGCGCCGGGACGCGAGGTCTCCAGCCGCCGCGAGGCACCCGATCGTCAGGTCTGTCAGCCCTCGGGACAGGCCGCGGGTCAACAACTCGTGGGTGGCCGGGTAGAGGCGAGGCAGATCACAGAAAAATAATAAAGACTAGAGTACAGCAAAGATATGTTGATGAGAAACGTATTTGTAATGCGTCAAACACAAATGTAATCGGGGAGAAAATACGTTTGTGGTCAAACGTAATTGAGAATGCATTTTAGTTTTGGGGGAACGTCATTTTTAGGAGACGGGACTGCACCGCCATTACATTTTTTCTCTTGCGCACCCCCTAGAGACAGCTCGCGCACCCCCAGGGGTGCGCGCACCACACTTTGGGAATCCCTGCATTAGAGTAATCAGATTCATGGATCTGAAGTTATCAGAGAAACAAGCTGAGCCAGCGTTAGCTCCAGCTCTCCTCGCAGGCCCTCCAGGACGTCCTTTGTCTGCCTAACAGTGTTGGAGGACCACCCATTTAAAATGTGAAACCGCTTCATTTCTGTGTTTTTATCAGTTTTAAACCTCTGGAGAGGAGGAGACCTCTGCTGTAAAAACCTCCTAAATGATAAACGCTGCAGGAAACCTAACCAGTAGAAAGTGACTCCAACCTCGTAGTATAATGTGTGTTTACGCTGTCAGCGAGCTGCTGCTGAGATGAGTCTTTCCCCCATGACGTTTGTTCAGTGGTTGGTGTGATGATGGCCTGAAGTGAGATCAGTTCAATGCAGGAACACCCGAGCTGTCTGCTCTCTACGTGTAGTTCCTGGAGTTGTAAAGTGTGTGTTTCCTCCTGCAGGGCTCTGTCCTTCCTGGGAATGAGCTTGTGTCTTGCTCTCATGTTCATCTGCTCCTGGTATTATGCTATTGTGGCCATGGCCATCGCCACCATCATCTACAAATACATTGAATACAGAGGGTAAGAATGGTTGTGGATGCAATGTCTTTCATAGTTGTACAGTAAAAAGGAAAATGTGACATAAGGAAGGCTTCCTGTGTGTCAGTAATTCATGGTGAATTATTTGTTGGCTGTAGGGCAGAGAAGGAGTGGGGAGACGGCATCCGTGGCCTGTCGCTCAATGCAGCCCGCTACGCCCTCATCCGCCTTGAGGAGGTGCCACCGCACACTAAGAACTGGAGGTAGTGTGTGTGTGTGTGTGTGTGTGTGTGTGTGTGTGTGTGTGTGTGTGTGTGTGTGTGTGTGTGTGTGTGTGTGTGTGTGTGTGTGTGTGTGTGGGTGTGTGGGTGTGGGTGTGCGCGCGCGCCATAGTGAGGACCGAAACAAGCTTTTAACCAACCGAGTGAAGACATTTTTGGAAAGTGAGTTGGCCTGTTTGAAGGTTAAGACTTTGTATTTCGGTTTAGGTTAGGGTCATGGTGATCTCTTCAAACAGATATCTGAAGGTAACGGGAGAACATTTTGGTATCGGAAGCGTTCTGGTTTCCCTTTGCAGCCCCAGGGGACAAATCTGTTTTGAGCAGGCGCAGGTTGAATGCAGTCCGTGTGGAGAGCGAACGTGGCGGAACGCATTGGCCGAATTGCAAACTGGGAACTCGCCGGCTAATGTCTGACAATGATTTCGCTTTTCATTGGTTTAAAATGGCTTGTGAACTACCTACCGGTCGTACATGCCATCTCTCAACTCAAACTCCATTATGGCATCTCAAATGCTGAATGAGACTGCAAACAATAACCGGTGCAAGGAGGAAGAAGTCTTGACCTGGGTATCGACTGGCTACACCGTTACCCCAGAGGCGATATCATCATTAGATCAGTAGCCGATTGGCTCTGAGATTTAGTTGTGATGGTTAAACCGAGGGCCCTGGGAATGCATTATGTCAACGAGGGTCCTCACAAAGACAGGAGTACAGGGACGTGGGTGTGTGTGGTCACAGTAGACACAGTGCCACCTGTCACCGTTGCTGTGGACAAAAGAGAGACAGGAATAGACACACAGGGTGAATTTGAGTAATCTCTTGGTCCTAATCTGACAGAGGAGATGATGAGTCTCTATACTGGACTGGGACCACACTGGCTGAGCTGGCAGACTGCCTGTCCACAACACCAAACCACTTTCATCTACTTTCTTGGCACTCTGTGGATTGATGTGATGTTTCCAATGATACAGTTGGTGCTCATTGAAAATAACAGTTGCCCCTCTTGTGTCAAAGGTCTCCTGCATAGTCAGCAATAATATGCTTTTCACAGCGGTGTTTACAAGGCAGTTATATTGAATCTCAAATATATATATTGAATATCAATCTGACTTGCCTTTTCTCTGTCTGTCTGTCTGTCTGTCTGTCTCTCTCTGTCTGTGTCTCTGTCTGTCTCTCTCTCTCTCTCTCTCTCTCTCTCTCTCTCTCTCTCTCTGTCTATCTGTCTCTCTATCTGTCTCTCTCTCTGTCTGTCTCTCTATCTGTCTCTCTGTCTCTCTCTGTCTGTCTCTCTCTGTCTCTCTCTCTGTCTGTCTATCTGTCTCTCTATCTGTCTCTCTCTCTGTCTGTCTCTCTATCTGTCTCTCTGTCTCTCTCTGTCTGTCTGTCTCTCTGTCTGTCTCTGTCTCTCTGTCTCTCTCTCTCTGTCTCTCTCTCTCTGTCTGTCTCTCTCGCTCTCTGTCTGTCTGTCTGTCTCTCTCTCTCTGTCTGTCTCTCTCGCTCTCTGTCTGTCTCTCTCTCGATGTCTGTCTGTCTGTCTCTCTCTCTCTGTCTCTCTCTCTCTCTCTCTGTCTCTCTCGCTCTCTCTCTGTCTCTCTCGCTCTCTCTCTCTCGATGTCTCCAGGCCTCAGTTGCTGGTGCTCCTGAATCTTGACTCGGATCAAGGAGTCAAACACCCCCGCCTGCTGTCCCTCACCACTCAGATGAAGGCAGGGAAAGGCCTCACCATAGTGGGGACCGTTCTAGAGGGGACCTATCTCACCAAAGACACAGAGGCCAGGAAGGCTGAGCAGGTATGTTGGTGATGTGTACACCAGCATGCATAGACATACATGCAGGCACAAGTATGTTGTTGTTTAATCTGCACTCTGATAAAACACCAACTGTGTTTAATATACTTCTTTTAGTATCTGCTCAGAATTGCTAAGAGTTACAGTCCAAATCACAGAACGGTGCGGTTCCTTTTGGTTTGTGTTTACAACTGTTGGGCCCACGAACACATCTGTTGTGTCAGTCAGGATCTTAACAGGAAGCGTTTTACACCCGGACTGCAGTGAACTCTGCCATCTACTGGCCAAACTAAGGAGGTTGTTTGACCATGTCCTCAAAAGCATCAGTGGAATACTTTTCCTGCAAAAGCATCTTGTGCAGAAGCTGAAATTCCAAATGACACAGACTGCTGTACTCATGGGCATTGTCACTCTGACGAGTCCTGAATGGATACTAACGGGAGTGCTGAATGGTAATCCTCTCTCTGTCCAGAACATCAAGTCCGCCATGTCAGAAGAGCGAACAAAGGGTTTCTGCCACGTGGTGGTGTCTTCAAACCTCCGAGATGGCGTCTCCCACCTCATCCAGTCCGCGGGGCTGGGAGGCATGAAGCACAACACGGTCCTCATGGCCTGGCCCGGCACCTGGAGGCAGGCCAACGACCCGCAGTCATGGAAGAATTTCATAGGTACTGAGCGGGAGACATTGGAGTAGATATGTAGGTAGAGAAACGCAGTATTGTGGAATGCATGGAAAGTAACGATAATACATCTCACATTGCATATTTGCACAGCTGCTTATGCAGTCCAATAAGTGGTCTGCAGTGTTTTAACGCCACCTTCTAGTATCGGCTCAACTAGCTCGGGCCCTCGATGGAGGTGATGCCAGGATGAGGACCAGGGAGTATCCACAGCGTCTGACAAGGGAAACCCAAAGAGAGCGAGGTGAGCCGAGCCGTACCATGCGGTGGAACAGACGCTCTCTCTTTCTCTGTCCATCCAGAGACGGTGCGGGAGTCCACCGCCGCTCATCATGCCTTGCTCGTGGCTAAGAATGTGGACAGCTTCCCCACCAACCTGGACCGCTTGGGGGAGGGCACCATCGACGTGTGGTGGGTGGTTCACGATGGAGGCATGCTGATGTTGCTGCCCTTCCTGCTGAGACAGCACAAGGTCGGTGCATATCTCTGAGATACTGAACTGCCCACAAGTCATTGGTTCATGTTTTTCCCCCAGAATCCTTCTTCAACCCTCTCCCCCCGCTCCCCTCGTGCTGCTTCATCTCACTAATCCATCCATCTCCCCTCTGACTGACGGCCTCGCTCTTCCCCTCGTGCCTTCTTCCATAACAACCATGTCTTTCGGTTGTCCAGGTGTGGAGAAAGTGTAAGATGCGCATCTTCACCGTGGCCCAGATGGACGACAACAGCATCCAGATGAAGAAGGATCTCCAGATGTTCCTCTACCACCTACGACTGAATGCAGAAGTGGAAGTGGTGGAGATGGTGAGGCTCTGCATGATAGAACAGCACGCTGCAACGGCAGTGATGCATCACTACACTGGAACGCAGTGGATTCTCATGTTCTTATATTAGCAACACACATTTCTATCACAGCTTTATTAAGTTGTGAGGTAGAAACAAGTACAACTGTGTTTCTCCATCAGCTACGTTCAGTTGGTCACGAGGGTTAGGGTTAGTCCACGACTCCTACAGCATGAAGTAGATCAGTGTCAGGTTCAGTACTCCGCTCCAGATCCTAATTGACGACTTTGTTTCTGTCCTCTCCCGTGCAGCACGATAACGACATCTCGGCCTTCACCTACGAGAAGACGCTGGTGATGGAGCAGAGGTCTCAGATGCTGAAACAGATGCAACTCTCCAGGACGGAGAGGGAGAGAGAGGTAACGCACATCTACCGGAACACAAGCCTGCACTCACGGCCGCTTCGTCTCCGCAGCTGCATTCCAGTTCAACACAAACGAATTAGACGAGATACTCGTAGCATGAGATCAGCAACACCTTCAGGAAGATGGCCTTCATTGTTACTGCATGTTGTTTGCAAGTGTAATAGTCACATCCAGGTCAGACTCTACAGTATGTAATTGGCCCCCCTCCTTGTTCACCTGCCATCGCCTCTCCGGGCCGCGCCGCTCAGATCCAGAGTATCACCGACGAGTCGCGTAACTCCATCCGGAGGAAGAACCAGGGCGCCGCCCCGAGCACCAACCGCAGCCGGCCGCCCTCCACGGCGGAGGACCCTCAGGAGGACGAGGTAGCCCATGTTGTCAACCCACTTGTCCCTCGCTGTTAGACGCACAAACCTCGTCTTCACAAAGCTGGGTCTTTGGCTGCAGCCATCGCTTGTCCTTTGACGGCTCTAATTACTTTCATCACCATCATGGTTTTAAAATCTGGACTCAAATGTACACTCGAGTCTAGATATACGATATGATTGTAGGATGGAGGAGTAGTAATACTGCCGTGTGCCATAAGAAATGCATTTGCAGTCTAACTGTGGGTGCAGTTATTAAATTATATAAAGACTGGCCTTTGAAATCAGAAGTGTAACTCACAGAGGCACTAGTAGAGGAGCATGTTGTGCTCTCTGGACAATCCATTGTGCTTTTTCGGCCATCTGTGGTCTTATCCACAGCATCAGCTCAGGGTACATAGATGATGAGTTACCAGGTTACATCACAGCTTAAGCTGCTCCGGTGCGGCTCCAGTTGGGCCAAAACCAGTTGGTCCGTGTAGAAAGCGACCAGTGTGACGTCCCAGTAAGCCCAGGACTACAACTCTGAAAAGTGCCATCAGGTCGCTGACAAAACAAGCGTCCGAAGAGAGAAAGAGAAGCTGGTTCACGGCTACAGATAGCGTCCACCTGGTACGAGTGACAAGTCCAGACTGCCCCGACAGTAGCGCCTCCAACTGCAGAGTCACCAAGAGCTGCTTTGTGAACACCAGCCCATTGCCCCCCCCCCCCCCATAATCCCACCTCATCCCCACCTCCTCAACGAGCATCAGTGGACAGTATTGGACAGTAGTGGACAGTATTGGACAGTATTGTCTCAGAAACCTCAACGTAGTGTTGTGTTATTATTGAGCATCACAGCCTCACAGGGCTGCTATCCAGGCTGTAGAGCAGGAGTGATTAATACTCATCATTCTGACTTGACAGTACCGTCCTCTTTTTATTTTGTCATTTGAGCTTAATCCCAGTCATCCCCCCCCCCCCCCCCCCCAGGTTTCCAGAAACTCACCCCGCATCCTTCCTCAGAACAGAATGTGCATGTTGTTCACCACACAGCCTCACATCTGCATGTCTTTCAGCAAAATCCAGGCTGGTTTTAAGTATTTACCTGATCCGCCTGTATATTCTGTATATTCTGTATATTCTGTATATACTGGCATATTTAGTATATCTAATACTCTTCTTACTGTCGTATTTTATTACTGTTCTACTGTTTACTGTTTAGTTTATTATATTACTTGTTTTTTATCTTTATTTTATTACTTGTGAGCAATGCTGCTGTAATCCTGTAATTTCCCCACTGAGGGACTAATAAAGGATTATCTTATCTTATCTTATCTTAAAATGACGCATCAAAAAGACGTTTTATCATTTATCAAACATGAACTGGTACCAAGGAGCACAGCGGCCATACTCCATATCTTTATGATGGCAGATAATAATAACCCACCATCGGCTGAGGTTATGTAACTGCTGACATGAAGAGCAGAAGCGATTGGAGTCGATTGCACTTTATTCTCATGATAATGTGGTTGATCCCAGCCTGCTGTGCTGTCTTTTCCCTGCACTGCAGGCTGTGTTCGGCTACATGCTCTGAGTAATGTGCAGTAGTCTGTGTCTGTACTCTACCTTCCTGGTCTGGTTGATCTTCACTGCTCTGCTCCTGTCAGTCACTCATGGATGTTGTGTTCCAACCCTTCAGTCCGTGTTGCCCAGTGTGTGTATCACGGTCCATGTGTGAACAGGTTTGTATTATTATTCCCTCGACAAGATTCGATCAACTTGTTGAAGGAAACTTGTTGCTTGGTCCCGGTTTGCTTTGTCTCTGGCCCATCTCATCATTTATTTGTCTCTATTGTTGTCTTCTACTTCCCTCCATCAGTTCTCTGAGGCCTCCTCCCTGTCATCCTCCCGTTTCTGTCTTTAATTCCTCGTGTTTAATCTCGTCCCTCCGCTGGAGTATGTCCCGCTTGACACTCCACTTCCTCATCCTTCCCTCTCGCTCCGCTCCAGGCCCAGCTCATCCACGACAGGAACACGGCGTCTCACGCCACGATTAACGACAAGGCCGAGGCCGGGACCGACCGGGTTCACATGACCTGGACCAAGGACAAGCTCTTCATGGAGCGCAACCGCAACCGCGAGTGCAACGCCAGCGTGGCCGTGCGCGACCTGTTCAACATGAAACCGTAAGTACACTTCTGTCTGAACACCAGACCGACGTCTGCGCATTTGTAGCTCGGGAACTAAAAAAGGAGGGAAGTGGATTCTTTCCTTGTAGCTGTGAGGAACCTACTGTATGTGCTGCTGACAGATACTGTGACGGTGCAACACCATGTGATGGTGCCACGGCCTCCTGCAGAGGACAGCATGTGTAGATGTGGTAGTACTCGTAGTACTACTAGTATTACTAGTACTGAGCCTGACGGGGTGAAATGGGACGAGCTTCTGCATGGCGTGTGTATTCGGGCTGTACTTGGTGTGCCAGTCCTGGTGCATGGCCAGACCACGCAGATCACATGCACACCGTGTTGCTGTTTAGACTAACAGCCTCTCACCCCTTACTGTCCGGCCCATAGACTGTGTATGGAGATGGACCACATGTCTGCCGCTTCCTCCCGCTGCACAGAGATGAAGCCGGGAATATCCCGGATTACGGACCGCAGCCATCTTGCATCGGTGACGTCATTTGGAGCCTCAGTAGCAATCGGGGGGGGTGGAGCCACGGTTGCGAGGTCCTGCCCATACACCCGCCCTAACCAATCACGAGGCATGAGCTCTCCCGCAGCGAGTTAGCATTTGCCACCTAGCTGCTGTACTCGACTGAGACTAGCGCCACGGTGGCTCCGTAATATCTCTTTATGAGCGTTTCATTTCACAGATTGGTGTTTGGGGAAACGTTACCTGTCTGCTGACACTGATACGAACACACGAAGGTCACACAGCGCTTGCTGACCTTAGTGTCAGTGGAAATGTTGCTGAGCCAGCAAAGTCTGTATTTTAAGAGCTTTATAAACGGACGTTCCCATAAAGATCTTTATAAACAGATCTCAGAGTTTGAAACAGACCATCACCGTTGTGGAAAGTTAAAGCTGCGTCTCCTCTCCACACTTCTTCTCTGCGTATAAGTCCTGAGCCTCTGACTGCCCGGCTGCTTCACTCAGAGCAGCTTTCAACCATCATGCCCAAATAGCATCAAACACCTGATTTAAACTAAAGCGCTCAGAAAAGGGTTCTATAAGCTGTACTGCAGCCAACCACCAGGGCGGGGCCGAGATGTCCGGGCTTCACTTCCGGGGTAAGCCGTCATGTCGTCCTTCTTTATACACAGTCTGTGTCCATGCTGTCGGGTGTGGACTTCATCTGGTGTGTCCCGGTCCACTCACATTGGCTTACAGAGTTTTGTCATTCAACCCATGAAGACATGGAGGCTGCTTTCTCACACAGCCTCACCACGGACGTGCTCCGGTGGTCCCTTTGGGAGGACAGTACGAGTTGTAAGCATGCGCTGTGGTGGAGAGGGCTGGTGTAGGAAGCATCTAAGCCTACTTCTGTTGTTCTGTCCCATTTCCCTCCTTCTAGAGAGTGGGAGAGTCTGTAAGTCGCCTTCTTTTTGCTCTAGGCCGTCTGTGCTGCTGCTGTGGTGACTGTGGCTTTTTGCTCAGTGTGTGTGTGTGTGTGTGTGTGTGTGTGAGTGTGTGTCCGTGTGTGTGTGTGTGTCCGTGTGTGTGTGTGTGTCCTTGTTTGTGTGCTCTAATAAGCATGGACTTCCTGTTCTAACAGCATGCTGGCCTCCATTGATTTAATGTGCATGTTCTATTGAAGGCGTTGTTCGTATGCATCAGCAGCTTTGTGCTTTCCATTTAGTTTTTTCAAAGTGCTCAGCAGATACAGAAATGTACATTTGGTGTTGACATGAAACCTGAATGTTTCCTTCTTCAGTGGAATGGAAAGCAGGAAGCTGTGAGCTCGTCCTGTTCGTGCTGAATGTCTTGAGGCTGTCGAGGTCTTGTGCTTTCATTGCTTTTGATCTGACATTGTTGAGGTGCAGATGAAGAGGTAGCGTTTAGAGATGCTGTTTCTGACCGTGTTAACTATTAATGAACAGGATTCAGTCTGTTTGAACGACTACAGCATGTACAGTACAATGCTATGCTACGACACACTAAACAATAATACACACCAGGTGGACTGCAGGTGCGATGCTGCACGTCCCTCTGGTCTGAGAATGCTGCCTCTTTATTTGTAATTCAGTCGGTTTCAGTCCCTTCACCGTGCCTTGATTTCTTCATGTGTGTCTGAGTGTAAAACACAGAACGCTTCAACAGGAGCGCTCAATGATCGAACGTTAAGCTACACAACATGTGTCAGTTATCAACACAGACCATCATGTGCTGTACTGCTGTTCTCTCTTGAAGTACACAGTGTATGAGACTCTTCTTACCAGCTGTACTGTAAATACAGGTTCTATTCATTTCAAGAGGAAGACTCAAACATTGATGAGGATTCACTTACGGAGTGCAGCCATAATGCCACCATGGGCCTTTCTCACGGAGGACATTTTGACATGTCGCTGTATGTAATACAATGAGTCACGGCTGTGTTCCATTTAGCTGCTTCAGTTTCACTTTTCACTTTTCTAGTGTGAACACAGAGAATACTCCAACAGCATACTGAAAGAGGCCTGTTGTAGTTTGATGCCAGCATAAAGCTAAACGTCTAGTTTCACATGTGATGACGTAATGAAGGCTACAGAAGTCCCAGCAGCCACTGCTCCTCACCACTGCTCCTCACCACTGCTCCTCACCACTGCTCCTCATCACTGCTCCTTACCACTGCTCCTCACCACTGCTCCTCATCACCAAAGACATTTAGTGTTAGTTTGTGTTTTCTGTCCTTTCTCACTGTGACCTTCTCCTCAAACCAGGAACCAGTCAAATGTCCGTCGGATGCACACGGCTGTGAAGCTGAACGAGGTGGTGGTCAACAAGTCGCAGGGAGCTCAACTGGTTCTGCTGAACATGCCCGGACCGCCCACGAACCGAGGAGGAGACGAGAACTGTATCCTTGAAGCAGCTATGCCCCAGCTCTTATAACACGGTTTATACTTGTTATTTAACAGCGCTTATCAAATGACAACAAAGACCAACGTTAATTGTCATGTTTCATCTTCATTGGCGTAAATGAATCTGGAGTTCAGCCCACATCTTTTCACTCTCTTTTGCTGCTGCTCATAAACTTTGTCGTAACCTGCTGACATTTTCCCTCGTAAGTTCCCCGACCGGTCCTCAGCATTCATAACTCTCAACAGAGGGGAGAAGGAAGTGAGATGGCTCGTTCCTCAGCTAAAGACCGATATGTTTACCAGACGCTCGATCAGGTTAGTGAGTCGCTAGATCTACTAGCCCGACGTGGCGTTTAACTTGCCCTGGGCAAGAGGGAAATGCTCCCTGTTGAGCCGTGCACACGGGATCATTGAGATATTTCCATCAGGAGTTGGTGGAGACAAAGAACAGAGCTGCGAGAGGTTGAATCCTGGACTTGTAATGAAGGCTGATTGTGCTGACTTACTGCTGGACACATGTAGTAAAGCAGCAGTTTGCTGTATTAAGGTGAGAGAGATGATGTGTTGTTGTTACTGCGTGTTACATTTCTCCCGTGTGTTTTGTTTCTTGACTGCCGTCTTCTCAGACATGGAGTTCCTGGAGGTTCTCCTGGAGGGTCTGAACCGGGTCCTGCTGGTGCGAGGCGGTGGCCGTGAAGTCATCACCATCTACTCTTAAAAAACACAAAACCAACTGTCACGCCCAACCCTGCACACATGGGCTGTTGCCATGGTTACGGTCACCGGGCATTCTCGGGAGGAGGAAGCCTGATTTTGGTTCTGATGAAGGGTCAGGGGGGGTGTTGGAAGGCGGGACCACTTGTGATTGACAGTTGGTTTGAAGCACCCCAGGACGAAGGACTGGCTGAGAGAGCGAGCCACAGTGTGTGCCCCACCCCGCCCGATGTGGAAGATAGCGCATAGAGACACTTTAACATTGTTCATTTAACGCTGGAAAAAAAACTTGTCATGTGCTGTTACATTTTTGTGTTCTTTCCCTCTTGTGTCGATGTCGTCACATTCCCGGAGCTCGCCGTGTGTGTGCGTGTGCGCGTGCGCGTGCGCGCGCGGTTATGATGTGGACCTTCTGTGTTGCACTCTGGGAAGGTGCAGCGACTGAGAGAGGCGTGTCCAGAGAGGACACGTTCTAGAGGTTCTGTAGACTGGATATGGTTAATACTGGATCAGATACAGTTCGGTGCCCTGCATGTTCTGCATCACCGCGTTCTCATTTAAAATGTCTTCACAGAAGGCGGGTCACACCTGTAGTTCAGAGCTCGTCCCTTCAGCAGCGTTGTAGTCCTCGTGTCCCGCGGTCGATCGCCCCGTCAGTGATCTAGTGAAGGACGTGCACCACATGTTGGATCACCTTCTGCTTCAGATATATGGTACTGAAAACTTGTTCGACACTATAGTTTCAATAGGGAGAAGAGCCATAGTCAATACCTAGGACCTCTTGCCAGCTTTATAGGACGGCGTATGAAATGCACATGTACACGTATTCATGGAGACTGAAGTAGAGCTCAGTTGGGAGCTTGTTTTATAATCCCATGGCTGTAGCTTCATGAACAAGCAGGTTGGCTCACGTTAAATCTGCCCTCAGACTTTAGCAAAGTGTAAACCGTAAAAAGCACAAACTGACTCACCATATCGCCGTAGTAACAGCACTGTTGACTTTGCACTACGCACCCCTCAGCACTTACTTCACTGCGCACTCTCGCCCCGGTTCTATGGCTGCAGTGACACTTCCTCCCGGTCAACACCACATTCTCCTGACAGAAGACGAGCGCGGAGCCGATAAATGAGCTCAAGGAATAAGGGTGCAGACCGCCAGTGATTCCATACCGTTTAATACTCGTTTAATTGTTTTTATAATAATTTAGTCCAGACTGAGTCGATTCATTGTAACGAGCATGTGCAGGAGAAAAAGTGCCAAAACGCCTGAATAGAAGAAACTGTGGAAGGATCAGTGATGCGTCTTAGAGCATGGCGCTACGGCCACAGCTGCTCCTTACATTGACATAAGAACAGAAATGAAAAGCACAATTATCTTTTGTTATGATGGAGCTTACTCTTGCTAGAATTCTTTCTGCAAACGTGCTAATTCATAATCGAGCAAATGCAACCAGGCGATTTCAACCCCTCTCAACTTAGAGGGTTTCTGGTGTGAGGGAAGAAGAGCAACACATCGAACCCTTCGTCTCGTGTACCTTCACACCAGCTGTGCAGTATTTCCTAAAGCAGAAAGCCGTGTTCTCCTGCACGTCTTCGCGGAGAAAGAAACCAGAACTTGTGAGCGTCAGTTCGGCAACGTCCGTGTTCTTGTTGTGTTTTGTTGTGTTTGTGATGTAACTCGTTAGTTCTCCAGCAGGGTTTGTTACGTGATAATTGATCTTCTGTTACTTTAAGTGTTCGTTTTTCTTCTTTTCTGGAAGGAGGCCGAGAGAGGATGTCGAGTTTAATGTGTTTTGTCCCGACCCATAAGAGAAGCAGCGTGTTCCCTGGTCTGGAAGTACCGATGAACGCTCTATAAAAAAATGTCACTTTATGAAGATGAAACTATTTCAGCTTCACTTTGCTCAGCTTCACATTTTAGCCGCCAAAGATTTAAAACATAGTTCTGTATCAATAACACTTGAAATTGTCTCGTTGTTAAGAAGTTTGAAACATTGGAAGTCCTACAGATGAATTATTAAAGATGTTTGTTTGTATTTTAATCTGGTTACTGAGCTGAGTAGCAGCTGTGAGTAAAGAAAACATGAAGCAGACGAAACCCTGAACAGACCACACAAAATACATGAAAGCAGTTTTCTGGAGGTGAAGATGATTTTCAGAAGTGTGTGTTTCACAGCTCCAATGTTTGAAGCTCTAATGTGTGTGTGTGTGTGCCCCCGTTGAGTTTCTGCTGTTGTCTGTCGTCAGCCGGCAGGCCTCGCGTGCAGGAACAGGAAGTCACTTGTGGGCGCACATAGAGAGGAAGGTAGCCCTGTAAATTGTATGTGTGCCTCTGAGTAATTATTAAAAGTACTGATAATAATAATGCAAATAATAATGCAAAACCTGTCTGAGTCCTGATTCTAGTCACGCACGCACGCACGCACACACACACACCCCCACTCACACTGATTTGATATTCATGAAATGGTGGCATTCAGGGCCGCTGGCCTCAGTGCGTACTAACGGGGCCGCTGGCCTCAGTGCGTACTAACGGGACCGCTGGCCTCAGTGCGTACTAACGGGACCGCTGGCCTCAGTGCGTACTAACGGGACCGCTGGCCTCAGTGCGTGCTAACGGGACCGCTGGCCTCAGTGCGTGCTAACGGGACCGCTGGCCTCAGTGCGTGCTGTTATGGGAAAATATGTCAGTCTTATGTTTTAGGGTTAAAGAATGTAGTCTTTAGAAGTACAGGCACCAAACCTATTTTCAGTAGATGATACTAGTAAGTTTTCGCATCCAGGTGTCTTGTTATCTGTTATCTTGTGAATAGTCATCCTGTGAATTTTATGAGCGAGAGGAAGGGCATGACCCTCTGCAGGCATATATGATGTGTGATGGTAAAACGGGCTTATTCCGTCTCTGCAATACTGTGACTTAACTCTTTGACCAGGTCACAGTGACATCAAAGGAAGCATCTGGCTGGGTGTATCAATGGTTTATTGTGGGGCAAACTGATAACAAAGGGATTTGTAAACTGGCCATAAAGCGCCTTCAGGTTATCGTAAGGACAGGACACTATGCTTCAAAGAAAAAACAACTGTCTTGACTTGTTTTTATGATCTGTCTCCTTTTGTTTATTCTTGTTTGCGAATCAAGATAACAGCATGCTGGCTGATTTGAGTATAAATGTCCATGCATTTAACTGTGTCATCAGAGCATCTCTTACAGATGACGGTGATGTATCTGTGAGACTGTTTCTCTTCGCTTGCAAGCGGAATAAATTGACTATTACAACTTTGATCCTTCATCAAGACTCTGTTTCATTTGACATTGAATTGATAACACTTTGACACTCTTCTCCCGACTATTCATAGAAATATTCCACAACAATTTGGCGTTGTCGGCAGGATTCGCTGACTGTCTATCAGGGCTCCAGAGGGACTGACCGGAGGAAAGAGGCCTCTCCCAGGAATCAACAACTGAAGTTTCCTGTCTTATACCTCATTAGACGAGAGAGAGAGAACCGGCAGACCCGAGGGAGTTTCTGTTAGACGGCACGCGAATCCAACGAAAAAGAATTAATTTCTACAAACGGGTAAGAAAGTTAAAATTCCAATTGTAAAAGTAATGGTAAAATTATACTAGGGTCATATGATTTAACAGACACAGATGAATGGTCAAGTAGTCATTTTTATTTTTTTTTATTTGGGTAACACAATTGTTTTTGACGTTTGTGGTTTCGTTTTACGAATGTGGTTCATGTAAACTCCCTTTTTCATTTTCTGGCATATCACTATTTGCACGCTTTTCCGTAGAAGACAGGATTGTGTTATACGGTGATCGTAGACACAGATCGCTTGACTACAATTGGTTTGTTGTAAAACCGTGGTTAAAATTATCAAATACGTGAATTCTATACTGATAGAATAACAATCGTGATAAATAACTTAACGTGAACTTCAAATAACTTTGAAACAAGAATCGTAGTTTTCCACAACATAACGTGAATTTCAAATAAGTTTGAAACAAGAATCGTAGTTTTCCACAACATAACGTGAATTTCAAACGAGGTTTTTTGCAAAAAGTTTTCCTTCGATAGAATAAACATACGCTGTATGGTGACGACTATATTGTAAAGGTAACGTTAACGTATCCACGCCTGAAAGATGGGTGGTAAAGATGGTAAAAGCGCAGAGCCCTCGGGCCCAATAATTGATATGATGCAACAGAAATATGGAAACGGGTGTTTAAAATACCTCACGTACTGGTCAGAGGAGTTTGGTTTTCCTGAAAACGGCTCATTGAGCGCCGCTAAGCTCAAAATGTTAAGAGGGGATTTAGAAGGTAAATTGAAACAGATTAAATTGGGACAAAATTGGGATTCCCTGAAAGAGGCAGTTTTAGCCTACAATTAAAATTTGATCAACTCAAAACGTGCTTGGAGCAGAGAAAGAGGTGAAGCAGAGACAAATGAATTGATGTCCAAGAGGAAACGAAAATAGGTGTAACTGTTTAAAATAGACAGAGAGGCATATGAGCAGAGAGAGAGGAATGCAGGGGTGAGACACACACACGCACACACACACAGACACCATGCTCGCTCGCAGCAGCTGAAAGAGGTGACACACACACACACACACACACACAGACACCATGCTCGCTCGCAGCAGCTGAAAGAGGTGACACACACACGCACACACACACACACACACACACACGCACACCCACAGAGGCACGCACACACAGAAACACAGAGATCTAAGAATTGTATCTCTACATGAGACAACGTTGTCTAACATTTACTGCTGAACTATCGGCAGCTGTTTTGTTTTGTTTGTTTTGTTCAATTTCAGTCCTTGGTCCTGATCTGGGGATTCCGCTTCCTGCTGTATGCTCCCCAGCCACAAACAACTTGAACGACACCCACCACTCAACACGTCGAGGATGAAGAAGACGAACGAAACTCGTCAAAATCTACAGGTACCATGTCAATGCTCACAACTACAGAAAATATCTGCGGCATTCAAACCTGCAGTGAGTTGCATACGACAATGGTGAAAACTGGCCGTAGCGTATAAACATGCGGTGACAGCCCTGACTGAACTTTGTAAGAAGGCTTTCCGCCATCCATAAGCCTGGAGAACATCACACAAGAGAGTTGTGTGACATGCAGCATGCTGAACATGAGGATCAGTTCAACAACGGAGAACAGAGAAGTTTCGTCAGCACAGATGCAAGCATGCCCAGCTGATGATGTACCAGGGCATGAGAGGAAGCTGAAAGAGACTTTGAGACTTTGACACACACCAACTGAAGACTTTGTGTGCCATAAATGTGGCAGCTTGAACATTGAGGAATAGATGCTCACGCTCCATGAACAAGGAGTGGTGGGAGGGCTCGACAATCAGCCATCGGGGGGGGTGCAGCAGATGGCGGAATGAGACCAGAGATGGACCAACGACGCGCACACAAATACAACACAGAGGGTGAGTTAACTTTAGATTCTTTAGATGACAAACTTGTACATTTAATACACATTAGAAACTAGACAAACACCACTCACACCCACATATGTATTCGAATGAGATTGAAGGATTAAGAGAAAAAAAAAGAAAATGTTTAGACTGTCACGTGCAGGCTGATTCACTTCACTGCACAGCACATGGGTTACGTGAACTAGATGAAAGGTTAGAGGAAGTATGATTTAGAGAAGTGGAAATGATATTATGGTATAATAAGAGTTTGTTGGACAAAAAGTACTGCTGCTGTCTGTTTCTCTGTGTCCCACACAATCTGAGTTTGTAAAGGGGGAGGATTCCACATGTTTCCACATGGTACGAAGCCCAGGAATGGTGTGAAAAACATGTCTGACTGGCAGCAAGTCACTCAATTCACTGACTTCAGAAATATAGAGGATCCTGGTAATGTACAGTAACAAAGGTGACTTACACAAATCAATTTTATCAGTAAAAAGAGTCATTCAACTTATGTTTGATAAAACACACACACACGGTTTGAAATGTTCCATCTGTCGACATGGCTGAGCTGTCTCAAATGAGAGGCTATTGAAAGTATTACACCTGTTTTTGAGTTTTTTATTGAAGGCTGTATAATAATGGAGTGTGATGATTTTTTTTTAAGTTTCCTGTACCTGTGCACAAGGACAGTAAATTTTTATTTTTGCTTTCTCATAAAGGAATAGTCTCTACCTGGACCCAGGTGTCCTTAGGGTTATTCAGAAAGATTAGATTAGATTAGAAAAACTTTATTTATCCCCAGTGGGGAAATTCTTTTGCCACCCAAAAGCCCTGATGTATTTAACAAAGCCTTGTGAGACAATCTGGTTAATTTACACTTACCAAATGGTTCTGCCTTTTTTACAATATGATATCATGATTTGCAGGCCAAAGAAGAAGCATGTAAATTAGAATAATTTAGAATTACAGTTGTCCTATTTAGGTTTTGGCTGCAAATGGTCTCAAGGCTAACCATCCAAATTGCAATTTGCTTTCGATAAAGTTTCATATCTGGGACATGTGATCACAGCAGAGGACAAAAACCCTCCCTCCCAAAATAATACAGGCAATTCAAACTGTGCCTAAACTATAAACTAAGAAACGAATGATGAGCTTCTTAGGAATGACGTCATAGTATAGAAAGTGGATCCCAAACTACTCAGAAAGAGAGGTACTCCTCTCTTCCATGATTCATGGTAATATCTTTATGCGCAAGACGAACTGACCCAGACTGATTACTTGACTGCTGTTTTTAATGACATAGAGGACGCATTACTATCAGCTCCGACATTTGGACTATCTGAATTTGACACACTGGTCATACAATACGTTGACCTGAGAGACGGTTACATGACATTAGGTTAGACTCAGGAACATGGGGGAAGACAAAGGCCTGGTTACTCTACTAGGTTAGACCTCACAGCACCAGGACCTCCTCTGTCTGCATGCTGTTGCACGTGATATTGCGACATGTTTCCTTATGCTGTTTTTTACAGATTAGAGCAAATTAATACAATAGATTTGCCTAACACTACTTTGAAACGATGTACTACCCTTAATCCTAACACTCTTTTCTCCTCCTCCAGCAGATGGAAGGCTGATTAACTATGTAGTTTCTGTTCAACAGGTCTGCATACAGAGACCTGACCTCACCGACACTCCCACTAACGCTTTTGATCCCATTTCAACAGGAAATGCTGAAGCTGATGTTGTGACTGTGTAGGCGATTTTTTTTTCTTTTAGGTTCGGTGTCTACGGAAATATTTCTCACTTATGATATTCAATTATTATAAAATTATGTATGGCTTAGCTTAGATAGATTGCTATGTAGTCTCTTCCATTGTTACGCTAAATTAGGTTACAGCAGAGCTTATCGTACTCATTGAAGCCTGCAAACTCGCAGAGGGTAACACTGACTATTCACACTGGCTACAGATATGATTTAGGCGCATTATGGGAACACAGACAGTTTTCTAAAAACTGACGGTAAACCTTGTTTGCCTAAACATTATTTCTCTCACTACGCTAAGTTGACTCATGGGTTAGACCATGTGTCAAAAGGAGGGATGTTAAAATGTTAAGCATTAAATGAAACACTTAAGACCAAGTTAGCAAAATGTTGTGCTGACACAGGTCTGCCTTGGACAAAAGCTTTGGTTTTCCTCCTCATGTAGGAACTGAAGCACCAGGGGCACCATTTCCCTCAACCGCCTTATGCGAACATGAAATGTAAACATATTGTGCACAATTGTCCTCTGCTTTATCTAACATAAGACAACAGGTAGCAGCTGCCCTCCAGAGACCAGCTGAAGGACCTCTCCATAAGCTGCAGCCTGGTGATTTCGAGGTTGTGAAAGACTTCAGAAGGAAGCATTGGAACGCACGGCGCTGGCAGGGTCCATTCCAGGTCCTCCTCGTCACTCAGACGGCTGTCAAAGTAGCTGAGAGGGCAACGTGGGTTCACGCGTCACACTGCAAAAAGGTTCCAGACCCAGGAGAAGCTTCAGGTGAGCGAACACCTGCATCAAGTGTCAGCCAACCGGCACCACCGAGGGACGAGAGACGAACGACGGTGCCATCAACAACTGAGATGCAGTGATTCACGGACGGAAATCACGACGGGCAGTTAGCCGACAGACACGTGCGTGTTCTGTGTTAACTGTCTACAACTCGACGTGGATGCCACGGAAGAAAGACGGCTGGAAGAGTCCCTCTCGATACGTGTTTATGCCGACAAACACAAGAAAAGGAGAAACGGTCAGGTCCTCTCCAAAAGGATGAAAAACGCATTTTTTTTCATTATAGCAATATCCTTATTATTGCTCGTTTTGTTTTCATTTTATTTCTGTATAATTCAATCTGTCTGAGCGGACCAAAAGAGTGGCAGGATAACAGTGACTCTGACAGTTTTGTGAACCATGGAACGACAACGCCCCTGGAGCCCACTGAGGAGAGTGGGGGGGACTCGTTTCACTTATTGTTTATTTGTGGTCATTGGGTTATGTTTTTTATTACCTCTTCCTTTATGGCACCACAAACAGATGAAGAGCAACCACGACCAGCGCAACAACATTTTGATGCGCAGGTCTAAAGACAGTTTTTGATTTCTATCTTTTTATTCTTTTGTGTTTATTGAATTATATTGCCTGCTACATTTGTGGGATCTTTTATCTCACAAGAACAGTTTTTTTTTCTTCAGATATCTCAAATGATGGATTTTCAAATTATATTTTGGGTAATACTTCTGTTGTTATTAAAAGGTCCTTATAACATATTTTTACTATATTGTGTGATTACGATATAATCAAAGAGTGGAATGTTATGGGAAAATATGTCAGTCTTATGTTTTAGGGTTAAAGAATGTAGTCTTTAGAAGTACAGGCACCAAACTTATTTTCAGTAGATGATACTAGTAAGTTTTCGCATCCAGGTGTCTTGTTATCTGTTATCTTGTGAATAGTCATCCTGTGAATTTGATGAGCGAGAGGAAGGGCATGACCCTCTGCAGGCATATATGATGTGTGATGATAAAACGGGCTTATTCCGTCTCTGCAATACTGTGACTTAACTCTTTGACCAGGTCACAGTGACATCAAAGGAAGCATCTGGCTGGGTGTATCAATGGTTTATTGTGGGGCAAACTGATAACAAAGGGATTTGTAAACTGGCCATAAAGCGCCTTCAGGTTATCGTAAGGACAGGACACTATGCTTCAAAGAAAAAACAACTGTCTTGACTTGTTTTTATGATCTTCTGTCTCCTTTTGTTTATTCTTGTTTGCGAATCAAGATAACAGCATGCTGGCTGATTTGAGTATAAATGTCCATGCATTTAACTGTGTCATCAGAGCATCTCTTACAGATGACGGTGCTGTATCTGTGAGACTGTTTCTCTTCGCTTGCAAGCGGAATAAATTGACTATTACAACTTTGATCCTTCATCAAGACTCTGTTTCATTTGACATTGAATTGATAACACTTTGACACTCTTCTCCCGACTATTCATAGAAATATTCCACAACAGTGCTAACGGGGCCGCTGGCCTTAGTGCGTAGTAACGGGGCCGCTGGCCTTGGTCCGTACTAACGGGGCCGCTGGCCTTGGTGCGTACTAACGGGGTCGCTGGCCTTGGTGCGTACTAACGGGGCCGCTGGCCTTGGTGCGTACTAACGGGGATGCTGTATGTAGTTAATTCATCATGGATGGAGCATGCAGGTTTTTAATCGTTTTAAAAGTACAAAAGGTGGACGATACAGCTCCGTGTCTAAAGTGACATGATGGTATAGTGTAGTAGAAAAGCCTCAAATAAGGGTTATTGTTGTCATATTTGTTCCTTTATTTATTTATCAATAGTTGAGTTGGATTTTTTTGTCCTCCATAATTGTCTACACATAAATAGTGTGTCTAATTGATGAAGCTTGTTGACAGGTTTTGACCCACGTGGCGAGACTCCTCTGGATCTCTGATCCATCACCATCACTGTTTGGGCCCAAAAAATGTTTGCGATGGCCGGGAATCGAACCCGGGTCAGTCCGCGGGCGGCACCCGGGGATTCTTTAGCTAAAACTCCCTAAACCGTTTCCCATTCATTTTCAATGGTAGTCCTAAACCAGTACGGATGTAATATATCTTTGGCCACCAGCAGCGCTGTGGTGCCGTTTTGCGAGAGAAAGATTTTCTCCGGTGTTTGTCAGTCAGCCGGAGCCTGGAAAGAGCATCGACAGCCTGCATTTTCCGGAGCTATTCGCTGTGTGGACACTACGTTGAACGGTAAGTCATTAAGATGAATAACAATGAATTAAAATGTCATTACAATTAGTCTGGGCTGTCTGACATTTACTTGAAAGCTATAAAGATAAAGTTAGTTGTGTTTTTTTTGTGTTATATTGGGTCGAAGTCGGACTTCTGTATGAGTTTGTTACCTTACAACGTAACGTAATCTGGAGCCGTTAACGGTTCATACCGGTTGATTCATGTCCGACTTTGATGCGTTTTTGTGACCAAACGTATCACAAGTTAACACGAACGTGCATTCAAATAAAATGAGTTAGCGTTTACTACGTATGTCAGTGAATATAGAGGCTGAGCAGCGGCCGGTTAAGGTTATGGTGAACGTAAGATATACTCTGTTACTTTACGGACACGTAACAAAAGAACAACAAGCTGTGACCGGACCCGGTGGTTCATGTGAATCACGTTAACGTTAAATAAACATGCACATCTCCGTTGTATCACGTCACGTATCGTCATTAATGCATGTAGTTCATAGTTATGTACATTAACTGCTCCACGTGTTTGACAGCATTAGTTACTGACGTTAGTTACTTGGTAGATTAAGGATATCAGACAAAATATACTCAACTAATAAATGATGTGTTATTACAGATTAACTACCAGCAGTATAAAGTCATTAAAGTGATGAACACATGCTTTTTTGTACTTTTACTTAAGTCAGACTTTGAGTAAGTAAGATTTGAATGCAGGACTTTCACTTAAAGAGTATTTACACCATGTGGTGGTATTAATACATATTTTTTACTGAAGTACAAGATGTGTAGACTTTCTCCATCACTGTTAAAATAATGTTTATTACATTATACAAGAAGTGCAAGAAGATATTAATTTAATGATGTTCTAATTCTCGTCTGTTTGCATCTCAGTGATGGATGAAGATGAAGAGCTGGAGAGAGGGATGCTGAGTATCTCTCCTTCCAAGCAACATGTGCAGAGCTGTGAGTAAACATTTGATGTCTTTCATTTCTACCACCTGAAGATTTAAAATCAGTTACAGTTCAGCCGGTTTGCTATTCATCGTGTATTTCTATTCAGTATATATGATGTGTTTTTTGTTTATGTTTAACAGCTGTTTCTGCATCATCAAACAGCCAGACAACAACAGGCTCCGGGAACAGAAAGAGGTTTTTCACCAAAAACGTTCTGCCGTCAACCGACAACCCTGGGACCATGACTTCTTATCCCACATGAAGCATGACTTGAACCGTTCTGTCTCATGTTTAGGTGTTCTGCTTGTTGTCCTCGTGACTATGAATTGATACCAGTCATGATGAGGATACGTATCACTCTTTGTTTTCTTATATGGATAAAAAGAAACAGTATGTATGAAACTGCTGTGTTACTAACACCTGAATGCATGTGTTTGAAGTGTGCCATGTTGCTTCACCTGCCTAGGTTACATCACAATGACTGGCGACTGAATATTAACCCATTGAAAGACAAACACATGTATGAATGAAGTATATTCTTTATATATTAATGTGAGAAACAGTCTGTCATTGGATACGGCTGAGAAAGGTGAAGTAACGATACTAACAGTTGTGTTTCTTTGTCAAAATATAAATTACTTACAAGGTGTTTTCCATTGTAGAAAATCTTTGAAACTATGTTTACTTTCACAAAATCCACTTTTGGCCTCCTCTCTGCCTGAAACGCACTTTAAGAGCATAAAAAAGTGACAATGCATCTCTGGCCAGTAAAGTGCTGAAAGCTGCAGATATTCATGAAAATGACATCAGACTGTGAAATCAACTGTCCTGAGCAACTTTTCTGAAGAAAATCTTTGAAACTGTTTACTTTCACAAAATCCACTTTTGGCCTCCTCTCTGCCTGAAACGCACTTTAAGAGCATAAAAAAGTGACAATGCATCTCTGGCCAGTAAAGTGCTGAAAGCTGCAGATATTCATGATAATGACATCAGACTGTGAAATCAACTGTCCTGAGCAACTTTTCTGAAGAAAATCTTTGAAACTGTTTACTTTCACAAAATCCACTTTTGGCCTCCTCTCTGCCTGAAACGTTGTTTAACAGCATAAAAAAGTGACAATGCATCTCTGGCCAGTAAAGTGCTGAAAGCTGCAGATATTCATGATAATGACATCAGACTGTGAAATCAACTGTCCTGAGCAACTTTTCTGAAGAAAATCTTTGAAACTATGTTTACTTTCACAAAATCCACTTTTGGCCTCCTCTCTGCCTGAAACGCACTTTAAGAGCATAAAAAAGTGACAATGCATCTCTGGCCAGTAAAGTGCTTAAAGCTGCAGATATTCATGATAATGACATCAGACTGTGAAATCAACTGTCCTGAGCAACTTTTCTGAAGAAAATCTTTGAAACTGTTTACTTTCACAAAATCCACTTTTGGCCTCCTCTCTGCCTGAAACGCACTTTAAGAGCATACAAAAGTTGACAATGCATCTCTGGCCAGTAAAGTGCTGAAAGCTGCAGATATTCATGAAAATGACATCAGACTGTGAAATCAACTGTCCTGAGCAACTTTTCTGAAGAAAATCTTTGAAACTGTTTACTTTCACAAAATCCACTTTTGGCCTCCTCTCTGCCTGAAACGCTTGTTAACAGCATAAAAAAGTGACAATGCATCTCTGGCCAGTAAAGTGCTGAAAGCTGCAGATATTCATGATAATGACATCAGACTGTGAAATCAACTATCCTGAGCAACTTTTCTGAAGAAAATCTTTGAAACTATGTTTACTTTCACAAAATCCACTTTTGGCCTCCTCTCTGCCTGAAACGCACTTTAAGAGCATAAAAAAGTGACAATGCATCTCTGGCCAGTAAAGTGCTGAAAGCTGCAGATATTCATGATAATGACATCAGACTGTGAAATCAACTGTCCTGAGCAACTTTTCTGAAGAAAATCTTTGAAACTGTTTACTTTCACAAAATCCACTTTTGGCCTCCTCTCTGCCTGAAACGCACTTTAAGAGCATAAAAGTGACAATGCATCTCTGGCCAGTAAAGTGCTGAAAGCTGCAGATATTCATGAAAATGACATCAGACTGTGAAATCAACTGTCCTGAGCAACTTTTCTGAAGAAAATCTTTGAAACTGTTTACTTTCACAAAATCCACTTTTGGCCTCCTCTCTGCCTGAAACACACTTTAAGAGCATAAAAAAGTGACAATGCATCTCTGGCCAGTAAAGTGCTGAAAGCTGCAGATATTCATGATAATGACATCAGACTGTGAAATCAACTGTCCTGAGCAACTTTTCTGAAGAAAATCTTTGAAACTGTTTACTTTCAGAAAATCCACTTTTGGCCTCCTCTCTGCCTGAAACGCACTTTAAGAGCATAAAAAAGTGACAATGCATCTCTGGCCAGTAAAGTGCTGAAAGCTGCAGATATTCATGATAATGACATCAGACTGTGAAATCAACTGTCCTGAGCAACTTTTCTGAAGAAAATCTTTGAAACTATGTTTACTTTCAGAAAATCCACTTTTGGCCTCCTCTCTGCCTGAAACGCACTTTAAGAGCATAAAAAAGTGACAATGCATCTCTGGCCAGTAAAGTGCTGAAAGCTGCAGATATTCATGATAATGACATCAGACTGTGAAATCAACTGTCCTGAGCAACTTTTCTGAAGAAAATCTTTGAAACTATGTTTACTTTCACAAAATCCACTTTTGGCCTCCTCTCTGCCTGAAACGCACTTTAAGAGCATAAAAAATTTGAAAATGCCAGTAAAGTGCTGAAAGTTGCAGATATTCATGAAAATGACATCAGACTGTGAAATCAACTATCCTGAGCCACTTTTCTGAAGAAAATCTTTGAAACTATGTGTACTTTCACAAAATCCACTTTTGGCCTCCTCTCTGCCTGAAACGCACTTTAAGAGCATAAAAATTGAAAATGCCAGTAAAGTGCTGAAAGTTGCAGATATTCATGAAAATGACATCAGACTGTGAAATCAACTATCCTGAGCCACTTTTCTGAAGAAAATCTTTGAAACTATGTTGACTTTCACAAAATCCACTTTTGGCCTCCTCTCTGCCTGAAACGCACTTTAAGAGCATAAAAAATTGAAAATGCCAGTAAAGTGCTGAAAGTTGCAGATATTCATGAAAATGACATCAGACTGTGAAATCAACTATCCTGAGCCACTTTTCTGAAGAAAATCTTTGAAACTATGTTGACTTTCACAAAATCCACTTTTGGCCTCCTCTCTGCCTGAAACGCACTTTAAGAGCATAAAAAATTGAAAATGCCAGTAAAGTGCTGAAAGTTGCAGATATTCATGAAAATGACATCAGACTGTGAAATCAACTATCCTGAGCCACTTTTCTGAAGAAAATCTTTGAAACTATGTTTACTTTCACAAAATCCACTTTTGGCCTCCTCTCTGCCTGAAACGCACTTTAAGAGCATAAAAAATTGAAAATGCCAGTAAAGTGCTGAAAGTTGCAGATATTCATGAAAATGACATCAGACTGTGAAATCAACTATCCTGAGCCACTTTTCTGAAGAAAATCTTTGAAACTATGTTGACTTTCACAAAATCCACTTTTGGCCTCCTCTCTGCCTGAAACGCACTTTAAGAGCATAAAAAATTGAAAATGCCAGTAAAGTGCTGAAAGTTGCAGATATTCATGAAAATGACATCAGACTGTGAAATCAACTATCCTGAGCCACTTTTCTGAAGAAAATCTTTGAAACTATGTTTACTTTCACAAAATCCACTTTTGGCCTCCTCTCTGCCTGAAACGCACTTTAAGAGCATAAAAAATTGAAAATGCCAGTAAAGTGCTGAAAGTTGCAGATATTCATGAAAATGACATCAGACTGTGAAATCAACTATCCTGAGCCACTTTTCTGAAGAAAATCTTTGAAAACTATGTTGACTTTCACAAAATCCACTTTTGGCCTCCTCTCTGCCTGAAACGCACTTTAAGAGCATAAAAAATTGAAAATGCCAGTAAAGTGCTGAAAGTTGCAGATATTCATGAAAATTACATCAGACTGTGAAATCAACTATCCTGAGCCACTTTTCTGAAGAAAATCTTTGAAACTATGTTTACTTTCACAAAATCCACTTTTGGCCTCCTCTCTGCCTGAAACGCACTTTAAGAGCATAAAAAATTGAAAATGCCAGTAAAGTGCTGAAAGTTGCAGATATTCATGAAAATGACATCAGACTGTGAAATCAACTATCCTGAGCCACTTTTCTGAAGAAAATCTTTGAAACTATGTTTACTTTCACAAAATCCACTTTTGGCCTCCTCTCTGCCTGAAACGCACTTTAAGAGCATAAAAAATTGAAAATGCCAGTAAAGTGCTGAAAGTTGCAGATATTCATGAAAATGACATCAGACTGTGAAATCAACTATCCTGAGCCACTTTTCTGAAGAAAATCTTTGAAACTATGTTTACTTTCACAAAATCCACTTTTGGCCTCCTCTCTGCCTGAAACGCACTTTAAGAGCATAAAAAATTGAAAATGCCAGTAAAGTGCTGAAAGTTGCAGATATTCATGAAAATGACATCAGACTGTGAAATCAACTATCCTGAGCCACTTTTCTGAAGAAAATCTTTGAAACTATGTTTACTTTCACAAAATCCACTTCTGGCCTCCTCTCTGCCTGAAACGCACTTTAAGAGCATAAAAAATTGAAAATGCCAGTAAAGTGCTGAAAGTTGCAGATATTCATGAAAATGACATCAGACTGTGAAATCAACTATCCTGAGCCACTTTTCTGAAGAAAATCTTTGAAACTATGTTTACTTTCACAAAATCCACTTTTGGCCTCCTCTCTGCCTGAAACGCACTTTAAGAGCATAAAAATTGAAAATGCCAGTAAAGTGCTGAAAGTTGCAGATATTCATGAAAATGACATCAGACTGTGAAATCAACTATCCTGAGCCACTTTTCTGAAGAAAATCTTTGAAACTATGTTTACTTTCACAAAATCCACTTTTGGCCTCCTCTCTGCCTGAAACGCACTTTAAGAGCATAAAAATTGAAAATGCCAGTAAAGTGCTGAAAGTTGCAGATATTCATGAAAATGACATCAGACTGTGAAATCAACTATCCTGAGCCACTTTTCTGAAGAAAATCTTTGAAACTATGTTGTACTTTCACAAAATCCACTTTTGGCCTCCTCTCTGCCTGAAACGCACTTTAAGAGCATAAAAAATTGAAAATGCCAGTAAAGTGCTGAAAGTTGCAGATATTCATGAAAATGACATCAGACTGTGAAATCAACTATCCTGAGCCACTTTTCTGAAGAAAATCTTTGAAACTATGTTTACTTTCACAAAATCCACTTTTGGCCTCCTCTCTGCCTGAAACGCACTTTAAGAGCATAAAAAATTGAAAATGCCAGTAAAGTGCTGAAAGTTGCAGATATTCATGAAAATTACATCAGACTGTGAATCAACTATCCTGAGGCCACTTTTCTGAAGAAAATCTTTGAAACTATGTTTACTTTCACAAAATCCACTTTTGGCCTCCTCTCTGCCTGAAACGCACTTTAAGAGCATAAAAAATTTGAAAATGCCAGTAAAGTGCTGAAAGTTGCAGATATTCATGAAAATGACATCAGACTGTGAAATCAACTATCCTGAGCCACTTTTCTGAAGAAAATCTTTGAAACTATGTGGATTTCACAAAATCCACTTTTGGCCTCCTCTCTGCCTGAAACGCACTTTAAGAGCATAAAAAATTGAAAATGCCAGTAAAGTGCTGAAAGTTGCAGATATTCATGAAAATGACATCAGACTGTGAAATCAACTATCCTGAGCCACTTTTCTGAAGAAAATCTTTGAAACTATGTGGATTTCACAAAATCCACTTTTGGCCTCCTCTCTGCCTGAAACGCACTTTAAGAGCATAAAAAATTTGAAAATGCCAGTAAAGTGCTGAAAGTTGCAGATATTCATGAAAATGACATCAGACTGTGAAATCAACTATCCTGAGCCACTTTTCTGAAGAAAATCTTTGAAACTATGTGGATTTCACAAAATCCACTTTTGGCCTCCTCTCTGCCTGAAACGCACTTTAAGAGCATAAAAAATTGAAAATGCCAGTAAAGTGCTGAAAGTTGCAGATATTCATGAAAATGACATCAGACTGTGAAATCAACTATCCTGAGCCACTTTTCTGAAGAAAATCTTTGAAACTATGTGGATTTCACAAAATCCACTTTTGGCCTCCTCTCTGCCTGAAACGCACTTTAAGAGCATAAAAATTTGAAAATGCCAGTAAAGTGCTGAAAGTTGCAGATATTCATGAAAATGACATCAGACTGTGAAATCAACTATCCTGAGCCACTTTTCTGAAGAAAATCTTTGAAACTATGTGGATTTCACAAAATCCACTTTTGGCCTCCTCTCTGCCTGAAACGCACTTTAAGAGCATAAAAAATTGAAAATGCCAGTAAAGTGCTGAAAGTTGCAGATATTCATGAAAATGACATCAGACTGTGAAATCAACTATCCTGAGCCACTTTTCTGAAGAAAATCTTTGAAACTATGTGGATTTCACAAAATCCACTTTTGGCCTCCTCTCTGCCTGAAACGCACTTTAAGAGCATAAAAAATTGAAAATGCCAGTAAAGTGCTGAAAGTTGCAGATATTCATGAAAATGACATCAGACTGTGAAATCAACTATCCTGAGCCACTTTTCTGAAGAAAATCTTTGAAACTATGTGGATTTCACAAAATCCACTTTTGGCCTCCTCTCTGCCTGAAACGCACTTTAAGAGCATAAAAATTGAAAATGCCAGTAAAGTGCTGAAAGTTGCAGATATTCATGAAAATGACATCAGACTGTGAAATCAACTATCCTGAGCCACTTTTCTGAAGAAAATCTTTGAAACTATGTGGATTTCACAAAATCCACTTTTGGCCTCCTCTCTGCCTGAAACGCACTTTAAGAGCATAAAAAATTGAAAATGCCAGTAAAGTGCTGAAAGTTGCAGATATTCATGAAAATGACATCAGACTGTGAAATCAACTATCCTGAGCCACTTTTCTGAAGAAAATCTTTGAAACTATGTGGATTTCACAAAATCCACTTTTGGCCTCCTCTCTGCCTGAAACGCACTTTAAGAGCATAAAAAATTGAAAATGCCAGTAAAGTGCTGAAAGTTGCAGATATTCATGAAAATGACATCAGACTGTGAAATCAACTATCCTGAGCCACTTTTCTGAAGAAAATCTTTGAAACTATGTGGATTTCACAAAATCCACTTTTGGCCTCCTCTCTGCCTGAAACGCACTTTAAGAGCATAAAAATTGAAAATGCCAGTAAAGTGCTGAAAGTTGCAGATATTCATGAAAATGACATCAGACTGTGAAATCAACTATCCTGAGCCACTTTTCTGAAGAAAATCTTTGAAACTATGTGGATTTCACAAAATCCACTTTTGGCCTCCTCTCTGCCTGAAACGCACTTTAAGAGCATAAAAAATTGAAAATGCCAGTAAAGTGCTGAAAGTTGCAGATATTCATGAAAATGACATCAGACTGTGAAATCAACTATCCTGAGCCACTTTTCTGAAGAAAATCTTTGAAACTATGTGGATTTCACAAAATCCACTTTTGGCCTCCTCTCTGCCTGAAACGCACTTTAAGAGCATAAAAAATTGAAAATGCCAGTAAAGTGCTGAAAGTTGCAGATATTCATGAAAATGACATCAGACTGTGAAATCAACTATCCTGAGCCACTTTTCTGAAGAAAATCTTTGAAACTATGTGGATTTCACAAAATCCACTTTTGGCCTCCTCTCTGCCTGAAACGCACTTTAAGAGCATAAAAAATTGAAAATGCCAGTAAAGTGCTGAAAGTTGCAGATATTCATGAAAATGACATCAGACTGTGAAATCAACTATCCTGAGCCACTTTTCTGAAGAAAATCTTTGAAACTATGTGGATTTCACAAAATCCACTTTTGGCCTCCTCTCTGCCTGAAACGCACTTTAAGAGCATAAAAAATTGAAAATGCCAGTAAAGTGCTGAAAGTTGCAGATATTCATGAAAATGACATCAGACTGTGAAATCAACTATCCTGAGCCACTTTTCTGAAGAAAATCTTTGAAACTATGTGGATTTCACAAAATCCACTTTTGGCCTCCTCTCTGCCTGAAACGCACTTTAAGAGCATAAAAAATTGAAAATGCCAGTAAAGTGCTGAAAGTTGCAGATATTCATGAAAATGACATCAGACTGTGAAATCAACTATCCTGAGCCACTTTTCTGAAGAAAATCTTTGAAACTATGTGGATTTCACAAAATCCACTTTTGGCCTCCTCTCTGCCTGAAACGCACTTTAAGAGCATAAAAATTGAAAATGCCAGTAAAGTGCTGAAAGTTGCAGATATTCATGAAAATGACATCAGACTGTGAAATCAACTATCCTGAGCCACTTTTCTGAAGAAAATCTTTGAAACTATGTGGATTTCACAAAATCCACTTTTGGCCTCCTCTCTGCCTGAAACGCACTTTAAGAGCATAAAAATTGAAAATGCCAGTAAAGTGCTGAAAGTTGCAGATATTCATGAAAATGACATCAGACTGTGAAATCAACTATCCTGAGCCACTTTTCTGAAGAAAATCTTTGAAACTATGTGGATTTCACAAAATCCACTTTTGGCCTCCTCTCTGCCTGAAACGCACTTTAAGAGCATAAAAAATTGAAAATGCCAGTAAAGTGCTGAAAGTTGCAGATATTCATGAAAATGACATCAGACTGTGAAATCAACTATCCTGAGCCACTTTTCTGAAGAAAATCTTTGAAACTATGTGGATTTCACAAAATCCACTTTTGGCCTCCTCTCTGCCTGAAACGCACTTTAAGAGCATAAAAAATTGAAAATGCCAGTAAAGTGCTGAAAGTTGCAGATATTCATGAAAATGACATCAGACTGTGAAATCAACTATCCTGAGCCACTTTTCTGAAGAAAATCTTTGAAACTATGTGGATTTCACAAAATCCACTTTTGGCCTCCTCTCTGCCTGAAACGCACTTTAAGAGCATAAAAATTGAAAATGCCAGTAAAGTGCTGAAAGTTGCAGATATTCATGAAAATGACATCAGACTGTGAAATCAACTATCCTGAGCCACTTTTCTGAAGAAAATCTTTGAAACTATGTGGATTTCACAAAATCCACTTTTGGCCTCCTCTCTGCCTGAAACGCACTTTAAGAGCATAAAAAATTGAAAATGCCAGTAAAGTGCTGAAAGTTGCAGATATTCATGAAAATGACATCAGACTGTGAAATCAACTATCCTGAGCCACTTTTCTGAAGAAAATCTTTGAAACTATGTGGATTTCACAAAATCCACTTTTGGCCTCCTCTCTGCCTGAAACGCACTTTAAGAGCATAAAAAATTGAAAATGCCAGTAAAGTGCTGAAAGTTGCAGATATTCATGAAAATGACATCAGACTGTGAAATCAACTATCCTGAGCCACTTTTCTGAAGAAAATCTTTGAAACTATGTGGATTTCACAAAATCCACTTTTGGCCTCCTCTCTGCCTGAAACGCACTTTAAGAGCATAAAAAATTGAAAATGCCAGTAAAGTGCTGAAAGTTGCAGATATTCATGAAAATGACATCAGACTGTGAAATCAACTATCCTGAGCCACTTTTCTGAAGAAAATCTTTGAAACTATGTGGATTTCACAAAATCCACTTTTGGCCTCCTCTCTGCCTGAAACGCACTTTAAGAGCATAAAAATTGAAAATGCCAGTAAAGTGCTGAAAGTTGCAGATATTCATGAAAATGACATCAGACTGTGAAATCAACTATCCTGAGCCACTTTTCTGAAGAAAATCTTTGAAACTATGTGGATTTCACAAAATCCACTTTTGGCCTCCTCTCTGCCTGAAACGCACTTTAAGAGCATAAAAAATTGAAAATGCCAGTAAAGTGCTGAAAGTTGCAGATATTCATGAAAATGACATCAGACTGTGAAATCAACTATCCTGAGCCACTTTTCTGAAGAAAATCTTTGAAACTATGTGGATTTCACAAAATCCACTTTTGGCCTCCTCTCTGCCTGAAACGCACTTTAAGAGCATAAAAAATTGAAAATGCCAGTAAAGTGCTGAAAGTTGCAGATATTCATGAAAATGACATCAGACTGTGAAATCAACTATCCTGAGCCACTTTTCTGAAGAAAATCTTTGAAACTATGTGGATTTCACAAAATCCACTTTTGGCCTCCTCTCTGCCTGAAACGCACTTTAAGAGCATAAAAAATTGAAAATGCCAGTAAAGTGCTGAAAGTTGCAGATATTCATGAAAATGACATCAGACTGTGAAATCAACTATCCTGAGCCACTTTTCTGAAGAAAATCTTTGAAACTATGTGGATTTCACAAAATCCACTTTTGGCCTCCTCTCTGCCTGAAACGCACTTTAAGAGCATAAAAAATTGAAAATGCCAGTAAAGTGCTGAAAGTTGCAGATATTCATGAAAATGACATCAGACTGTGAAATCAACTATCCTGAGCCACTTTTCTGAAGAAAATCTTTGAAACTATGTGGATTTCACAAAATCCACTTTTGGCCTCCTCTCTGCCTGAAACGCACTTTAAGAGCATAAAAAATTGAAAATGCCAGTAAAGTGCTGAAAGTTGCAGATATTCATGAAAATGACATCAGACTGTGAAATCAACTATCCTGAGCCACTTTTCTGAAGAAAATCTTTGAAACTATGTGGATTTCACAAAATCCACTTTTGGCCTCCTCTCTGCCTGAAACGCACTTTAAGAGCATAAAAAATTGAAAATGCCAGTAAAGTGCTGAAAGTTGCAGATATTCATGAAAATGACATCAGACTGTGAAATCAACTATCCTGAGCCACTTTTCTGAAGAAAATCTTTGAAACTATGTGGATTTCACAAAATCCACTTTTGGCCTCCTCTCTGCCTGAAACGCACTTTAAGAGCATAAAAAATTGAAAATGCCAGTAAAGTGCTGAAAGTTGCAGATATTCATGAAAATGACATCAGACTGTGAAATCAACTATCCTGAGCCACTTTTCTGAAGAAAATCTTTGAAACTATGTGGATTTCACAAAATCCACTTTTGGCCTCCTCTCTGCCTGAAACGCACTTTAAGAGCATAAAAAATTGAAAATGCCAGTAAAGTGCTGAAAGTTGCAGATATTCATGAAAATGACATCAGACTGTGAAATCAACTATCCTGAGCCACTTTTCTGAAGAAAATCTTTGAAACTATGTGGATTTCACAAAATCCACTTTTGGCCTCCTCTCTGCCTGAAACGCACTTTAAGAGCATAAAAAATTGAAAATGCCAGTAAAGTGCTGAAAGTTGCAGATATTCATGAAAATGACATCAGACTGTGAAATCAACTATCCTGAGCCACTTTTCTGAAGAAAATCTTTGAAACTATGTGGATTTCACAAAATCCACTTTTGGCCTCCTCTCTGCCTGAAACGCACTTTAAGAGCATAAAAAATTGAAAATGCCAGTAAAGTGCTGAAAGTTGCAGATATTCATGAAAATGACATCAGACTGTGAAATCAACTATCCTGAGCCACTTTTCTGAAGAAAATCTTTGAAACTATGTGGATTTCACAAAATCCACTTTTGGCCTCCTCTCTGCCTGAAACGCACTTTAAGAGCATAAAAAATTGAAAATGCCAGTAAAGTGCTGAAAGTTGCAGATATTCATGAAAATGACATCAGACTGTGAAATCAACTATCCTGAGCCACTTTTCTGAAGAAAATCTTTGAAACTATGTGGATTTCACAAAATCCACTTTTGGCCTCCTCTCTGCCTGAAACGCACTTTAAGAGCATAAAAAATTGAAAATGCCAGTAAAGTGCTGAAAGTTGCAGATATTCATGAAAATGACATCAGACTGTGAAATCAACTATCCTGAGCCACTTTTCTGAAGAAAATCTTTGAAACTATGTGGATTTCACAAAATCCACTTTTGGCCTCCTCTCTGCCTGAAACGCACTTTAAGAGCATAAAAAATTGAAAATGCCAGTAAAGTGCTGAAAGTTGCAGATATTCATGAAAATGACATCAGACTGTGAAATCAACTATCCTGAGCCACTTTTCTGAAGAAAATCTTTGAAACTATGTGGATTTCACAAAATCCACTTTTGGCCTCCTCTCTGCCTGAAACGCACTTTAAGAGCATAAAAAATTGAAAATGCCAGTAAAGTGCTGAAAGTTGCAGATATTCATGAAAATGACATCAGACTGTGAAATCAACTATCCTGAGCCACTTTTCTGAAGAAAATCTTTGAAACTATGTGGATTTCACAAAATCCACTTTTGGCCTCCTCTCTGCCTGAAACGCACTTTAAGAGCATAAAAAATTGAAAATGCCAGTAAAGTGCTGAAAGTTGCAGATATTCATGAAAATGACATCAGACTGTGAAATCAACTATCCTGAGCCACTTTTCTGAAGAAAATCTTTGAAACTATGTGGATTTCACAAAATCCACTTTTGGCCTCCTCTCTGCCTGAAACGCACTTTAAGAGCATAAAAAATTGAAAATGCCAGTAAAGTGCTGAAAGTTGCAGATATTCATGAAAATGACATCAGACTGTGAAATCAACTATCCTGAGCCACTTTTCTGAAGAAAATCTTTGAAACTATGTGGATTTCACAAAATCCACTTTTGGCCTCCTCTCTGCCTGAAACGCACTTTAAGAGCATAAAAAATTGAAAATGCCAGTAAAGTGCTGAAAGTTGCAGATATTCATGAAAATGACATCAGACTGTGAAATCAACTATCCTGAGCCACTTTTCTGAAGAAAATCTTTGAAACTATGTGGATTTCACAAAATCCACTTTTGGCCTCCTCTCTGCCTGAAACGCACTTTAAGAGCATAAAAAATTGAAAATGCCAGTAAAGTGCTGAAAGTTGCAGATATTCATGAAAATGACATCAGACTGTGAAATCAACTATCCTGAGCCACTTTTCTGAAGAAAATCTTTGAAACTATGTGGATTTCACAAAATCCACTTTTGGCCTCCTCTCTGCCTGAAACGCACTTTAAGAGCATAAAAAATTGAAAATGCCAGTAAAGTGCTGAAAGTTGCAGATATTCATGAAAATGACATCAGACTGTGAAATCAACTATCCTGAGCCACTTTTCTGAAGAAAATCTTTGAAACTATGTGGATTTCACAAAATCCACTTTTGGCCTCCTCTCTGCCTGAAACGCACTTTAAGAGCATAAAAAATTGAAAATGCCAGTAAAGTGCTGAAAGTTGCAGATATTCATGAAAATGACATCAGACTGTGAAATCAACTATCCTGAGCCACTTTTCTGAAGAAAATCTTTGAAACTATGTGGATTTCACAAAATCCACTTTTGGCCTCCTCTCTGCCTGAAACGCACTTTAAGAGCATAAAAATTGAAAATGCCAGTAAAGTGCTGAAAGTTGCAGATATTCATGAAAATGACATCAGACTGTGAAATCAACTATCCTGAGCCACTTTTCTGAAGAAAATCTTTGAAACTATGTGGATTTCACAAAATCCACTTTTGGCCTCCTCTCTGCCTGAAACGCACTTTAAGAGCATAAAAAATTGAAAATGCCAGTAAAGTGCTGAAAGTTGCAGATATTCATGAAAATGACATCAGACTGTGAAATCAACTATCCTGAGCCACTTTTCTGAAGAAAATCTTTGAAACTATGTGGATTTCACAAAATCCACTTTTGGCCTCCTCTCTGCCTGAAACGCACTTTAAGAGCATAAAAAATTGAAAATGCCAGTAAAGTGCTGAAAGTTGCAGATATTCATGAAAATGACATCAGACTGTGAAATCAACTATCCTGAGCCACTTTTCTGAAGAAAATCTTTGAAACTATGTGGATTTCACAAAATCCACTTTTGGCCTCCTCTCTGCCTGAAACGCACTTTAAGAGCATAAAAATTGAAAATGCCAGTAAAGTGCTGAAAGTTGCAGATATTCATGAAAATGACATCAGACTGTGAAATCAACTATCCTGAGCCACTTTTCTGAAGAAAATCTTTGAAACTATGTGGATTTCACAAAATCCACTTTTGGCCTCCTCTCTGCCTGAAACGCACTTTAAGAGCATAAAAAATTGAAAATGCCAGTAAAGTGCTGAAAGTTGCAGATATTCATGAAAATGACATCAGACTGTGAAATCAACTATCCTGAGCCACTTTTCTGAAGAAAATCTTTGAAACTATGTGGATTTCACAAAATCCACTTTTGGCCTCCTCTCTGCCTGAAACGCACTTTAAGAGCATAAAAAATTGAAAATGCCAGTAAAGTGCTGAAAGTTGCAGATATTCATGAAAATGACATCAGACTGTGAAATCAACTATCCTGAGCCACTTTTCTGAAGAAAATCTTTGAAACTATGTGGATTTCACAAAATCCACTTTTGGCCTCCTCTCTGCCTGAAACGCACTTTAAGAGCATAAAAAATTGAAAATGCCAGTAAAGTGCTGAAAGTTGCAGATATTCATGAAAATGACATCAGACTGTGAAATCAACTATCCTGAGCCACTTTTCTGAAGAAAATCTTTGAAACTATGTGGATTTCACAAAATCCACTTTTGGCCTCCTCTCTGCCTGAAACGCACTTTAAGAGCATAAAAAATTGAAAATGCCAGTAAAGTGCTGAAAGTTGCAGATATTCATGAAAATGACATCAGACTGTGAAATCAACTATCCTGAGCCACTTTTCTGAAGAAAATCTTTGAAACTATGTGGATTTCACAAAATCCACTTTTGGCCTCCTCTCTGCCTGAAACGCACTTTAAGAGCATAAAAAATTGAAAATGCCAGTAAAGTGCTGAAAGTTGCAGATATTCATGAAAATGACATCAGACTGTGAAATCAACTATCCTGAGCCACTTTTCTGAAGAAAATCTTTGAAACTATGTGGATTTCACAAAATCCACTTTTGGCCTCCTCTCTGCCTGAAACGCACTTTAAGAGCATAAAAATTGAAAATGCCAGTAAAGTGCTGAAAGTTGCAGATATTCATGAAAATGACATCAGACTGTGAAATCAACTATCCTGAGCCACTTTTCTGAAGAAAATCTTTGAAACTATGTGGATTTCACAAAATCCACTTTTGGCCTCCTCTCTGCCTGAAACGCACTTTAAGAGCATAAAAATTGAAAATGCCAGTAAAGTGCTGAAAGTTGCAGATATTCATGAAAATGACATCAGACTGTGAAATCAACTATCCTGAGCCACTTTTCTGAAGAAAATCTTTGAAACTATGTGGATTTCACAAAATCCACTTTTGGCCTCCTCTCTGCCTGAAACGCACTTTAAGAGCATAAAAATTGAAAATGCCAGTAAAGTGCTGAAAGTTGCAGATATTCATGAAAATGACATCAGACTGTGAAATCAACTATCCTGAGCCACTTTTCTGAAGAAAATCTTTGAAACTATGTGGATTTCACAAAATCCACTTTTGGCCTCCTCTCTGCCTGAAACGCACTTTAAGAGCATAAAAATTTGAAAATGCCAGTAAAGTGCTGAAAGTTGCAGATATTCATGAAAATGACATCAGACTGTGAAATCAACTATCCTGAGCCACTTTTCTGAAGAAAATCTTTGAAACTATGTGGATTTCACAAAATCCACTTTTGGCCTCCTCTCTGCCTGAAACGCACTTTAAGAGCATAAAAAATTGAAAATGCCAGTAAAGTGCTGAAAGTTGCAGATATTCATGAAAATGACATCAGACTGTGAAATCAACTATCCTGAGCCACTTTTCTGAAGAAAATCTTTGAAACTATGTGGATTTCACAAAATCCACTTTTGGCCTCCTCTCTGCCTGAAACGCACTTTAAGAGCATAAAAATTGAAAATGCCAGTAAAGTGCTGAAAGTTGCAGATATTCATGAAAATGACATCAGACTGTGAAATCAACTATCCTGAGCCACTTTTCTGAAGAAAATCTTTGAAACTATGTGGATTTCACAAAATCCACTTTTGGCCTCCTCTCTGCCTGAAACGCACTTTAAGAGCATAAAAAATTGAAAATGCCAGTAAAGTGCTGAAAGTTGCAGATATTCATGAAAATGACATCAGACTGTGAAATCAACTATCCTGAGCCACTTTTCTGAAGAAAATCTTTGAAACTATGTGGATTTCACAAAATCCACTTTTGGCCTCCTCTCTGCCTGAAACGCACTTTAAGAGCATAAAAATTGAAAATGCCAGTAAAGTGCTGAAAGTTGCAGATATTCATGAAAATGACATCAGACTGTGAAATCAACTATCCTGAGCCACTTTTCTGAAGAAAATCTTTGAAACTATGTGGATTTCACAAAATCCACTTTTGGCCTCCTCTCTGCCC
>JAFEUB010000108.1:0-54926 GCA_024529925.1 Ophthalmolycus amberensis | reverse complement strand
TGTTTTTACATATTTTTGTTTGTTTTGGTGTTTAAAAAAGTGTGCCTGTTCATTTTCCCACATGGTGTGTCTCCAAGTTATTCACATTAATACAGAAAATTTGAACTGTCAACCTTGTGTGTTCATATTAAAAGCTTATCTGGAGGTTTAGAACTAATCAGTTTAGTCAGAATTGACAGTCACACATCATTATTTTTAATCAAATATGTAGAATTAGACAATATTCATATCACTGAATAAGATTTAAACATTGTCGGAGCATGTTTATATGCTCGTTGTAAGCGCTTTCCAATTATGTGTTTCTGCATCTGTGACAGTCTTGTTCAAAGTGGCAGGTCCATCACAAACCCCGGGCATTTCTACGCAGCCTTTGATCGCACATGGAGCACAGTTTCATCAACTGTTTCATCTCTTTTTCATTGCCTGCTCACTTGTTTGAACTCATTAAAAGTACAAAAGGAAAGTGAAATAAAACAGCCAAAAGATCAGTTCAGAGAAAAATAAAAATGTCTAGTTTGTGGGAGAACACACAGGGCAGTTTTCTTGAACACTGTGACCGTTTCTGGTTGAAACAGTACATGTGTTGTGAAGTTGTTGGAACTGAGATTTCTGCCGAGCGTTCTTATTCCTATTCTTTGTAGAAACTTTCTTCCTTGTGCTTCTCTTGATTTTTCTCCACTTACCGAAAGTCATTAAGCATGGTTGGCTTCCGGGATTGACCGGCCCATTCACATACACATACACTCATTTGCAAAGAAGAAACAGACAGAGTAAATAAGTCTGTTTCGCTTATGCGAGTATAAAAAGAAGATCCTTGCAAATGACTGAAATCTGCTACTACTAGAATAAATGAGATCTGAAAGATTAATGCAATAACACACACACACACACCTACATACACACACAGGGCCACAAAGGAGCACAATGGCTACTAAATCGTACGTGGTAGAATGAATGATAAGGGTTGATGGTTCAACTGTACACATTTGAGTAACAAACTCGTGCTCTTCATCGAACTGAAGAGTTTTCAGTGGCAGTTCAAGTGGTGGAAACATTTGGCAGATAAAGGACACATTTACAAAATGCTCTCGTTGTGTGGTTCTGTGCTGCACTGACTGTTAATGGAGAGACATTAATGGGTCGTTACAGGGCAGACTGTGTTGGATCATGAAAGAAACAGCCTGCTGAAAGCATTCAGTTATTCAGTACAGAACTTGGTCTAACTCCTTTAATGCACTCGTTATATGGCACTCGCTTCTGGGATTCACACTGTTTAACAATACCTCCATTCAAAACAACTCAAATACACAGTTTGACGTATAAAGTTGAATGTGTTATGTGTTAAAAACAGTATGGTAAATGTAACCGAATGGAAGATTTTGCAACAGAAGCAGACTTCAAACTAGATTATTTTAATTGAAAAATGACTCTCAACAATTAATGAATGTATACATGTTTCTGGTCTGACAGGCGGTTCATTAACTGATGCTGTGCCCATGGTGAATTGAGAATTCAAAAATATAGTGCTGATTACCTGGGGCCTGTTCCTCATTCCTTTTTTTTCCAAAATCAGGCTTATCTACAGGCTCTGCACCGTCCTTCATTATAAATGTATGCATTGTTAATTTGGAGCCCTGGGAGAGGAGTGAATCTCGCGGACATCAGCTTTTTAAATGAAAGCCGAAGCCAAGTTAATGACAGTGTCTGGTATAAATTGTGTAAACTGCAAGTCAACTATTAACCCATTAAGTATTAGTGTACGTGCATCATGTTCAGTGGCCGGTTCATCACGTTTGGTACTATGTAGTTATGGTTTCATATAGGGCTGTACACTTTTGAATCAACCAAGTATGTTTTTTGGAGTTATTTCTTTTGAATACCTCACTGTTTTTTTGTTTTTTTCAGAATCGAACGTCCTTAAAGAATACAAATAACCTACAAAACATCATTATTGTTAAACTGTAAACACTTACTAAGCAGCAACATAAAATAAATAGTCTTTGCAAAAGTAAAATCCGAATAAGATGAGCGAGCATGTCACCATCTGTCTGTAATCTGCATCGAACAAAAGAAAAAAGCCAAATAAAGAGTTGATCTATGTTTTAATTTCTATAACAACATTCATTCATTTAAACTAACATGACATCTAAAAGGTACCAGTTAAAAACAAGCACATTTCTCAAAATAACAATTTTCTGTGGGAGTGATAAAACATCAATAATATGTTGCTTTAAATAGGCTGTGTTGATATTGTGTACCTCCCATTATTCTTCATTGGCCACGTTCAACTTTACGAGAATACTTGTCATGACCTGTCACTGTTATTTGTACCTCCGTCCTCTTCAGAATGATGAAAATCACAATCCCAGGTTTTGCATAGAAAAACATTGAGAGAATTGTTGCATGATCAGAGCTTGACACATCTTTCAGATACCGTATGCCAGTGTAAAGTGCAGAAACAGACAGAGTAAGGCAGAGGGTCAGGTCTAAAACAGAACACATCTATTGCTCGAGTGAGATAAGGATGGGCAGAGTTAAGCGGTGTAGAGATAAACGGGAAAGGAAAAGAGGTAGAGAGAGATTGATGAAGGAACTTGAAAAGAAGGGCACATGTCATTAAAATGATCAGTTTCAGGAAATAATTACTTTCCAACCAGTAGGGATGCGATAAGATGACTTTATCCTAAAATCTAAATCCTTGCTATGCTCACACAGAGCTCAGTTTGCCTTTGCTGCATCTCCACTTCTAACATAGCTGCATTTAAAACACTTACACCAAAAAACCTCTCTGAGTCTCCAAAGATCAAATCTGATCATTAGTTTGGTAATAACTGGAAAAGTCAAGACTCTTTGCAAAACAACCTCACTTGAAACTCACATTGATTGTCTCTCTCTCTTTCTTCAGTCCAGCATTACTTGGCCTTTAGTTGTATCCACGTGCCATCATAGCTTATGCTTCTTCTCTGGACGACACTGACGAACTTCCACCATCTACTGAGTCACCGCAGGATAAACTCTCTTTGTCCTTTTTCTCCGTTTCTTTTTTTCCACCGTCATCTGAGCTATTGTTGGTCTTCAATAAATCGTTGCTTTCATTTGGGGCCTCATTTACTGCAGCTTCCTCCTTCTTGTCTGTCTGCAGGAGTTCTTTTTCATCCTTACCTCTTGCCTGCTGCTCTGCGTCTGAGCCCCCGGACTCCCCTGCCTCCTCTGACAAAGAGTACATGTCTCTGGAAAGCTCTCCTGCACCTAATGTGGCTTCATTTCCACTCCAGTGGTGTTTCTGGAACAAGCCAAAGTCAGTGATATCTTTGGGGGAATTTCTCCCCTGGCTTGTGCTGGAGCTCTCTTCAGAGACCACAAGTCCGTTAGGTAGACCGTTGGAGGCTTCAGGCGGCCTGGGTGAAGCTGTAGCACTGCCCTGCTTGAGGATGGATGCGATCATCTTGAAACGGTTGAGTTTGCGTTTCACATGGCCGCTCTGGGGCGAGGGAGAAACCTTGAGCGAGGAGTTGGGATAAGCAAGACTGGACTCTGCTGAGCTCCCACTGGCCTTTGCCACCTGTAGAGCAGGCTTCCCTGTCTTCACCATGCCCATCACCTCGTAACGAAAACTGGAGATATCTTGTTTCAGTTCCTGGAAGAGGAAAGCAAAAAGTGAGCTCCCCTGGTAAATTAACGAATGACTTTTTCATTTGACTATATTAGCCTGAATAGTTGGTATTTTCAGGGCACTCTGTAGAGTATTGATTATATTCTAACTCAGACAATACTAAGTGTAGAAAGTGTAATTCATAAAATATTGATACAGCAATTTTGTTTTCTCACAAAGGATATGAGAACATTTTAATGGCATTTCGCAATTGCATTTTGGTCTCTACCAACTCCAGAGGGAAATATCTGGCTTCTTAGAAGCTAAATGTTCCACGTTTACCAGATAGTTGCTAACTGTGTCTGTCTATTTGACAGCAAAGTTGTGGGACGGGAAAACCAAAACAGCGACCTGAACTCTAACTGCAGAGTCGGGTGATAATTCTCTGTGGGTCGTCACTCTGAGCCACCCCTTACAGTCATGTGATCTATTGTTAATATATATTGATTATAGACGCTTATTCACTGCTAGGAGCTGTGCCTACCTTGAAGTTCTCTTCAGTCAGGCCTTCCTCTGTCTTAGCATCTCTGATCATGGCGGCCACATAACGTTTCACCAAGTTCCTCAGCACCTCCTACATCCGTGAAACAAAAGGCAACACAATAACATCCTCCAAAATTGAATGAAAGTGTTGCTTCAATAGAAAACTCACAGTCAGTCAGTCAGTCAGGAAAAAGACGACAAATATATACACACAAAAGGAAACGCATTTCAAGCTGCATCTCATACAAAAATGCTACGATAACCACCTGCAGATATCTGCAAATAGGAAATACTCTGCAGAGAACGGTGATGAACATCCCGCTGGGTGTAATTGTTAGGCCTATTGTGTGAGACATCGCAAAATCATTCTATTGACAGATGGAAATTGAAAGTGTAGAAAGGCGTCGAAGAGCAGTGTGATCTATCTCTCTCTCACACACACACACACACACACACACAAGCACACTCCCTCAAGCACACACTCGCAGAGGACAGTAATTGTTTTCAGCTTGCTTTGAAAAAGACTACATTTACCTGATACTGATGGTTTACCCTCAGGTTATCTGCTGCTCGCCTCTGCACAGAAATCAGATGCCAGAGAGCGTGAGTTAGTAAAAGAGTGGGAGATGAGAGAAAGGGCATATTTACTTTCTCTTCACGGTATCACACATTTGCATTACACTTTGCTGTCTGTGGGTCTCGCTGCATATGGCCCCTGAGTGTTGCTCATGGTTTCTTCTTTGAATTGATAACATTGACAAGTATCGATGAAAAAAACCAGACAAGCAAACTCTTCTTCTTCAATGTGTGTTTTAGTATTTGACACCTGACTTACTCCAATAGTTCCAAAGGTTTCAGGGCGCTTGGATCTGGACCTCTTCCACACTTGTCTCTTGATCCAGCATATGAGGTACAAGAATGATTTGGGGCTGGGGATGATGTTGAACGGGGCTGGCAGAGTGGCCCCTTCTTCAAAGTAACTCATCCACAGCTTTGTCCTGGCAAACTTCCACTCGATGTCTGCATGATCCTGAAACCGAGATTAGGACACGTGAAAAGCATGACACAAACACCATCTATCCCACACATTCATGCGTCTTGTTGTTTGCACTGTGTTCCATCTGCGCTCACAGCAATGTGCTGGTAGGAGTTGTTCATCATGGCTATGAGCATGTTCAGGAGCACCACCAGTGAGATGATGTTGTAGGTGCCAAACATGGTGGCGCCGACAAACTCAGTGAACTGATGGTCAGCATCCACGTTGGTCACATACAGGCTGATCAGACCAAAGATTGACCAGAAGAGAGACTGCAGTGTCTCAAATAACCTGCAAGGGAAACAGGGAAATATATGTCTTACTCAAAGTCTGCAAAAACATCAGCTTCTCTTAGCAACTGAAACTTTTCTATTTTTTTGTTTTCACACATTTCTCAACCAGTAACAGCAATATACAGAGACACACAACTCTCTCATACTTTGCCACTTAATTTCACGCCATCACACATCTAGACTACGCATGCAAGCACGTTTGGATTCATGTGAACTCACGTGGAGAAAGCGTTATTCTGCTCCACACAGCGGATGCCTTTGCATTTCCCCCTCTCATCTGAAGCCTTGGTCTCATAGTAAAAGTACAGCTGGTTCAGCCCATTAGCAAATGCAAGTAGGACCTGGAGAAGGAGAGAAGAAGTGTGTGCCAAGTGGATGCAATAATTTCAGCAAATCCATGTGTTTTTTGTATGCATGACTATATTCCCGTCTGTGTGCAAACGTTTGTGTGTTTACCAGACAGTAGATGAAGAGGAACTTCAGGATGTCCAGCAGCATTCTGCCCAGAGAGATCTGCAGTGGCCCCAGGTGAGAGTTGGCTGTGAACAGCGAGATGAGGCGCAGGGAACTGAAAATGTTTGCAATGGCAAACACTGCCTCAGCTACCAGGGTTGGGTGCCACATCTCCCACTGGTTCCTCGGCTTACTACCACTGTACTGAACAGGACAGAGGATGGAAACAGATAAAGTGAGAGCACTATAACGTTACACTGCACCTTGTCTATTTGACTGCTATTCTTAGATAATTGGTTACCTTAGTGTAGGCTACAATCTTGAGGGAGATGGTGGCCAGGTACAGAGAGTTCATGACAAAGTCCATCAGGTTCCACCAGTCGTGGACGTAGTCTTGGAAACCACCATCCCACATTTGTTTGATCTCTGCCCAGATGAATCCTGTCAATACAGAGACTGTCAGATCATCTGTTCAATAAAAATCCTCATACCATGGACATGAAAAATACTTGTTTCTGATCGGCGAGCAGGTAGTATTTCTAAAAGTCATTGCTGCATCCAAGGTTGTGGAAATAAAAGTCACGTTTATTTCCTGCATAGACATTTCCAGGTGAGTGGGAGTTAGAGCCTTTTTAGTTTGGATGGGCATGGATTGTACAAATGCATTAGAATTGTAGACACAATGACTCTGTTAACATGCTGATGTTTAGCAGTTATAATGTTTACCAGGTTCACCATCTCAGTTTGGCTTGTTTGCATGCTAACATTAGATCAGCACTAATCGCAAAGTACAGCTGAGGCTGATGGGATGGATGTAATTACCTGTGCAGCTATTGGGTCATTAACCAATGTATTGGTAATGAAACCAAATTAAAATGTTGACTTGATGCTGAAGTTAGATGAACAGTCCAGGGATCAAAAAAGTCATGACAATTCATTCAGCGAGGTACTTTTATGGCAATCCAATCAATAGTTGTAGAGACGTTTCCCTAAAAACCACAAATGTCGAGCTCACGGTGGCGCTAGAAGAAAAGTCTGGGGGATCACTAAAGTCAATAGGATGGATCAGACTTCACTCATTTTACTCACCCAGCACCCAGGGCAGGATCATCCACTCCACAGTGGTCGGTGCGGGGCCCTGTCTGTCCTGCCTGTCCTGCTCTGTGGTGACAATGTGCTGGGAGGCGAGGAGCAGCAGGAACAGAAAGGTCAGGTAGGATGCTGTGTGGCAGATGAACTTGATGAAGGGCTTGCGGATGAAGAGGCCTTGGCGACTCTTAGGAGCGATGAGGTACCAGAGAGCAAACACAGGATAGAGGAGGCCGATGAAGACACAGGTGAAGAACTTCCCGGCCCAGTGGCGTCGTCTCCAGCCGGGGAACTCGTCATACCACCGGGACGCCAAAAGCTGCTGGCAGTTTGGCTGAGCTACAAACTTAAAGAAATAAGAGGAGAGTGATACTTTTCTGTTTGATCTAGGGAGATAAAAAAATAACTCCTAGCACTCTAATCTAAGGTATGATTGCAGCAGGGAGACAGCATCCTCAGCCTGAGGCTATTGAGTGGTTTTACACAGAACATAATGCCCTAGTGGCCATGTGCCAGAATTAGCAACTGCAGCAAGTTCCAGTTCAGAGCATGCAAACGTAGGAGTGCGATGTGTTGGTGGGGTCAAAATGTAAAGAGTAATCATCGACACACATGGATATTTCAGAAGGAAATCAAGTAAAGGCAGTCTTGACATAAAAGGAACCTTATACAGGCTGTGAGGTCAGTAAAAAAGAATCTACAAGAAACTAGAGAGCCTTGTTTAGATGACTGCATTGCATTTCTCAATGATTCTTTTGAGATAAAAACACAGTACTTCTTCCCGAGATGTCTGAATAAGATTGAAACTTCTTTTAAACAGACAACATTTTATATCCCTTACACACAACAAGGTTATTAAAATGTTTGCAACATGATTCAACATGTGGAAAATATTTTGTGTTCTTTTCGGTTGTTTGGATTGTTTGAATATTTGAGATGTTGTGGGATCAACACCTCATGTGAGTGCTAAGAGGAAAAGAATAAAGGACAATGTTGTCCGGGTCATTGCCATGCTTCTCTTGGTAACTGCGTTCAGGTTTGAAATCGTCAGTGACACCAAAATAATCAATGCATCAAAACTGCAGCTGTGCTACAGAACTGCCTCCGCCAAACGGTCTGTAGCATCAGCAGCATGTGGTGATACTCTAGACGCATCTGGAATACATTCCCGTTAAAGATAACAAACAAACAAACTCATCGTGTATCGAATACATTCGTTTAACAGCATGGGCACATGCAAACACACTTAACACAGGCGCAAAACAGCGTTGTGAAATATCATGTTGAGCCTTTATACCAGAGTCAACGTGTCGACCGGCACCGTCGGGTGCCAATCCACCAACTCTGCAGCCTTGTTACCATGGGAACCAGAGATCCCCAACTGCGTTGGGGTCTGGAGTAGAATTGCTCATATTTCCATACTTCAACTATACAGTTTTGCCACACAACCTGAGAGGAAATGCAGGAGAGGGAATATCGGAGATGAAGTTCATGGATGAGTGGAGAAGAAGAGGACTACTTTTTACAAGAGAGAGAGCGAGAGAGCGAGAGAGAGAGAATATGAATCATATGCTGACTATGAAAAAATAAAGAGGGAAGGAAAAAAGGAAAACGCTCCCCTGTTGATTTTCTCTTTTCATATAATTCCTTTGAGCGTGAACCTTATTATAGACAAGATGGCTAACCTCGTTAAGTTGCACCCAAAGTCTGAAACAGACAGGTGCAGGCTGAGCCTTGTAATAACTTGATCCCAGTAAATAATACAGTAAAAAGAGCCATTGTTTTAAATTCTACAGCCACTGTAGATAGAATTGTTTCCATCTAGATATTTTTTTATAATTGTATCGCACCAGCGAGTGGCCCGTTCATAAATAAAACTGTTCCTTGGTAGCTTTCATCTTTCACTGCTTGTCAGAACATTATTGCTAATTAATGACAGTAAACAAAAGGTACTTGAGTTGCTGATGTCTTGCCTTAATCAGCATGATACATTAAACACTGACAGCGATGCTAATGAGGTCAGAAATTAAGCTAATTAGCACCATAATTAGGAAAATGTATCCATGCTGTCTTGGCATATGAGCTGTAATAATAATGTAATCTCCAAAAGGAGATTATGTACCTTCACAAGATAAATCTGTGGTCTGTATAAGATTTTTTTTCTTTTGTTCGCAGTATTTGATTTTATAGAAAGCAAAAGTGTTGAAATGCCCTGTCCTCGTATAGATATAGGTTATTATTCTTTCCTTGATTTACGCTGCTGTAACATTTGAACTACTTCCATTCATTACGAACAGCTTCTTTCCAATGCAAACCTCTCTTTCTATTCCTCTTTCCTGGTGAAAAACAATGTCACCATTCCTTCGTCTGTCACAATCACTTCCAAAACTCAGCGTGTTTGCCTTCGGTGGCATGTTCACACAACTCAATCAGAGTCCCTCCTGGTCTTACGTCTCATTGAGAAAGTGCATCTCTACACCCTTTCCTGCCACTCTCCACTGTCAACAGCCCAAAAGTGCCAGGACAGCGATTCAACTATCAATGTGTCAGGGTGTTTTCTAGCTCTGTGAAGACAAGTTCCCCTGCAGCATTATCAACAGAAAAGTTCTGCTGAAACTCTTCTACTCCGCTTCCACAGACACTCACTGACATGGAACTGACAGCTGGCTATATTTTAGTTGCGATTGGCTTTGATAATCGTTGAAATACAAATGTCAAATATGCCAAGATCATCTGCACAATCTGATCACCGTTGCTTGCATGGTGTAAAAGTTTCCCTGTAGGATACAGTCATCATCCATCCATTCATCATTTGTTACAACTTACCTCACCACGATGTACGTAAACTCCTAGCTGACAGAAAGGATTTCTGAATCAACCCACGCACTGATGGTCACACTGTCTGGCTGTAGTATGAAGGAGATTATTCCAAACACAAATACACTTGCGTGAGTATTTTTTGTGGAGTCACCTCTTTCTTTTGTTTTAACGAAACAATCTGAAGGCTGAACAATGCTCAACACTGCAGACTGAACTGGGAAGATCTTTCTGTTGCAGTGAATAAGTGCTGAGTGTTAATGGTCCTTCACTACATAACACTTATTCTTCTTACTGCAATTTTATCTCCATTTAATGGAGGCATTAAAAACCTCTTGAAATACCGTATTGCAGTTTTTACAACATATCACAAGGGGGCAACGTGAAACTACAGCATGTACCTCTGACGCATTCAAACATTAAAGAGGCAGTCCGGCTCCGCTCACACTGTGAATCTTCAATGTACTCACCTACATTTTTGCAAATACATCAGTACAAATGAGAGTAATCCACTGCTGAAGCCCTCGGGGAGGTAGAGGGGATAATCTGCACTTTATTGTGTTCCTGATCATATTTATCTGATTTGGCCTCCCGCTGCATCAAAGCGCAGACTGCTCTGTTTGCTCTGCTCTTTAGAGCGGAGGCCTGTGGAGATTTCTCTTCAGACCATTATAAATTGCGTTTCTAAACCCTGCGAGCACAGCAGAAGCAAAACCGAAAAACACACACAGATGCAAGAATAAATACGAAAAACCTAAGCCAGCGTGCACGCTAACGACATAAGAGGGTTAAGAGTTGAAATGTCCTTCGGTTTTTTTCAGTTGAGGGTCAAAAACATGCTCCCTGTGACTCAGTGCAACACTCAGCCACAGCCTGTACAATAATTTAAAAAAAGAAAAAAAAATCACACATTCAGGCTGAGTGTCATGCCAATTATAAGAGCTTGAGTGTTTGTCTGGAAAATTGCTGAAAGAGATGAGTTTTGATCACGCCGCAGACAAAATGCCCTGAACACAATGACCGTTCTCTGCAAAAACAAGCCTTTCAAGTCCAACTAAGCGTCCACGTAACCCTCGATGCCTCGCAGGGGGCGAAACCCAGTCACAGGCACAAAGCAATCACTTTAAATACCTCTGTGAGTGTTTGTTCGTATATATTTACTCTGTACACATTTGTACTGCAGCAGAAAACATTGGGATATTGACAGATCTACTAAACGATTTCCACTGCAAATTCTCTTTTGGGTTGCACTTTTATGGTGAAAATCTGATAAGCGACGTAATACTTCACCCATTTTACACACTTCAAACCTTTCTTCTCTCTGACTCAATGAACTATTTACTGAAGAAATATCCCACAAAATACTACACCTTTTGCCACAGCGCTGCCAAGACAACTGTTATTACTGTTAATGAAATATTTGCTTGCGTGGTTGGATCTATATTTAATCCAGTTCCACACATGCCTCCATTCGAGTATCTTCACTCCACATACTACAAAGGTAAAACCAGTAGCTCCATTACTCCATATTCTGCAAGAAATCTGTAAATCAAGTCATCAAAATAAGTGCAGTTTCCAACAGAAATCAACATATTAAAAGGAGTAATATGTGAAATGAGAGTTTTGAAAAAAGAAATAACAAGGCAGGTCGCTTTATTAGAAAGAAGAAAATGGAATTAGTTGAACCTAACAGGTTGAAAAAAAGGTTTTCACTTGTTGACTTTACAAAGGAGAATTAGCTTCGGAGATTCTGTCACAATCAGGCTTTGCCTTGTGTGTTTTGTGTGTTTTTCTGTAGCTCCTCACTTCCTTCACCTGTCCCTAATCAGTTCATTCAGTGCACCTGCCAGTCACACTCACCTCATCAGCGCAACTCTCCTCACCTGTTCTAGTCACTATTTAAACCCTCACTCACTGCCAGGTCATTGTTTGTTTCCTACCTACCCGCCCGTTTTGCTTGTCCTGTTCCCGGGTTCCCCGTCTGCTTGTTCTGCCTTGTCCTGCCGGATTTCCCTCCTCGTCTCTTGTCTTGTCCTTGGATTCCCTGTTTGTTTTTGGATTATTCATTAAAACCCTTTTTTGCACTACACCTGACTGTCTGCGCTTGAGTCCACATCATGCCCCGTGACAGATTCAATACATACACTACAGCACTCTAGAACAGCATTTCTGACAGAATAACTTTACCTTGAAATGATTGCTAACTAATCTAGGCAGCTGGGACATTTATCATTTAAAAAGGACAGCTGGGTGGTTTGTTACTCATATCATGAGACACTGTCCTCCATCAAAGTCCCGGTGCAATCGAAGGGTGTTATGGATAGCACGTAGGAGAAGGGCATATTGGGACATCGTCTGAATAATTAAAGAACCCCTGGGAAAGAGGGATGTGTGGCAACAGTTGTGGCAGCAGCAGCAGGAAGGGATGATCGCTTACACTTTTGTGAAATGAGGGATTTACTGCCAACAGAGAGGCTGGATAAGAGGGGGACTGTTCATCATCATGTACACCTGTTGCACTACTTCCAATTCTCCTTTTGAGACTCAACATGCTCACTCACCAACCTGTGTTTGATGCGCAACAACTGGATGGATGAGGGGGGGAAAGAGCAGAGTCGTAAATCGAGACTCCTCCAAAAGTGCATCTGCTCTGAGCAAAGACAGATTAATTATAAAACGCTCCGAGGAGTAATGTGTCGGCTCCCTCACCTTTATATTCAGCGGAATACTTATTTGACCCCTTTCCTGTTGCCTGAGGAAGCCATCAGCCATCCCATAACTTAGCAACACTATAACCGGGCTTCCTCATTACAACCCATTAAACCCAGAAGAACGGCTAATGCATCAGTTAGATGATTTTCTGGTAACCCTTTTATATTCACCCACAGCACTAAGCTTTTAATAGGTGGAGTACAATTAAATAATTGTAAAGTGATTACAACCATAACTAACTAATTACAAGAGTCAGTATGCAGATGTGTGATCTTGTATTACTCATCAGTAACAATTATAACATTTTAGGGGTGTTAGGAAATATTATCCATACTGAATGTTTATATACATATCACACGTACTTATTAGGAATTAAAATTGCACCTTTTAATTAGCTTTTTTTCCACACCAATTGTTGCTGGCTGTACCTGACAAACATTTATCACACAACAGAAACAACAGCATGAAATCAGTGGACTGTAAAGGAAATATTCCAATGGAGTTATCAGGTTTGAACCATTTCCCTCAAAATGATTCATGTGTGTTTAAAATGCAACGGAGGTCCCACAGGGTTGCTGAATAAAACAGTCCAATTTATTGGGCAGCTTCGGGAAACTGAAAGTCGACTGTGAAAGTAATTATCACTTAATTGATGCCTGTTTGCCTGCGCATTAAACCCAAATGTACTGTACATGCTCTGCATTAAATATCACAGACTATTATAAAGCACGTATGTTTAACTGAATGTAGAAATTCAGCAACAGTGACACAACGACTGACTTGATTTGAATGAATAAACACCATCTTCATGTTATTTTAACGAAGTAGATCAAGAAGTTACCTTGCTGTTTTTATGCTTTGGAAATAAAATTCAAGCTTTGCATATCTTCAGCTGCCAAAGCTAAAAAAGGACACAATCCTAACTAAAAAAGAACCTGATGCTAATCTACAGCTGCTTTTATTGGCTGGCAGTAACAACAAGCTGTACAGTAGATAACATAGCAAACAACACTGGCCAGAAGGGAAAAAAACGAATACTAGAGGAGAAGCCTGAAAAAACACAAGATGATTTCTCATATATTGCAGAATTTTACAGGCTGAAACTGTAATATTTCTTTCTCTGACTCTCACTTGACTGAGACGCACTCTAGTGTTCGAGATCATTGTGTTGATAGCCAAGAGGATGATATTCTCTGCTTCCTTCACATTACTTTCTATGAAATAAAGAAGCAACTCTTTCTGAGTCTTTCATGTTTTGTCCTTCAAAAACTATTGAGTTCTTGTGTTTTAATTGTGAGCAGGGTGATTATCAAATTAACTACAGATGTCACACTATGGCACTCACTCACTTAGCCTTGATTCTCACAGCCTTTGCCATCTGATCCAGTTAGAAAGCTATGAATTATTCTTTAAAACATAAACTGAATACCTTGTACTGTACCTATACACAAATAGTACGTATCTTGCTTACCTCTTTTTGGTGGTACTTGATAGCTAGTTTGAGTCTTGCCAGGTCGGTGTTGCCCTCTTCCTCCAATAAGTTGACGTCATCTCTGTAGTTGAGGATCATCTCCAGCTCTCTGGAGCTTCTCGTCTGGTCCAAGAGGTCCTTGGCAAACTGTTTACACTGCTGAGACAGCTCCTCATACTCTGATTTGAACTCATTCTCCACCTTAAAAAAAGTGTACACAGAATACAGATATGGCTAAACGCAAAGAGTCCTGCAAGAACCTTGCAGCTGAAATGTAAGTCAATATATTATATTAAAAATGTCTGAGTACAGGTCTAAAAAGTGGTGTTTCTAAAATTGAATCTGTGGATTTTGTGTCCTGAAAGCGCCTGGCATTTGTAGCTTTATGACAAAAAGAATGATAATGAACTTTTTTATATTTCATCTGGAGGCAGGCAATGATCCAGTGTTTGCAATTATTTCTGTGAATTTTCATCGCTGACCCTTTTCATTATTTTTATATCAGATGACATTTACCGAGAGCAATTTATATTAATGCTGAGCTAATAAACGGACAAGCCGCTGAATGCCTCATGAGAGGGCACAGAGAGGTTAATTAATGCAACAGAATCAAATCCTACGAAAGGACGTTCCTCACCTTGCTGAGCTCCTCCAGCTCCCAGCTGAGCCTGAACGCAGTGAGGAAGGGGTCCTCGCTGGAGAGCGCAATTAGCGAGGGACTTGACAGCGCTTTGTAGATATTGAGGCGGGAACGAGAGTGCCGCAGGCTGTCCACGTCTGAACAAGACACACACTCCACACAGTTACAGCGCACCTGCAGCATCAAACAAAGCACGGACACATGTTAATGAGGCTTCCCAGCATTTAGTAACAGAATCGGGATTCGGTCCTGCACTGCAAGCTACTATGCTGGATATGTTGTTAGACATTAAAGGCCCAATTTTGACCGTATAAATTATTTGCATATTTACACATTACATTGAAAATGTTTCCTTTTGTTTCTCAAGTGAACTAATCATAATCTGAAAACCCCTGGGCTTTAACAGAATCAGAAGACATCAAGTTGGTGTCAATTATTTGAGAATATCTTATAAATAAGATCCTAATACAAATACTTAATGACATGTATACTGCAGTGTATACTGTGTAACCTTACTGAAAATACCAATTGCTGCTGTCGAGTAAAAATCCAGTCGTGTATCTTCTGTATCACCTGAATCGTTTCTATTTATTGACTCATAAAACACTTTCATAACCCCACTGGATGTAGTGTCATAACTGCACTTTAATCCTTCTGCACACAAGACTTTTGTTTGCCCCCAGAATGTTTGTTGATATTTTGGCGATACAGGGTTTCACTTGGACAATAAAAAAAAAAAAATACAAATGGTATACCCACCTCATGAGGCTGCGGCATAGACACACCTTTCTGCACCAGAAGCTTGATGATTTCATAGTTGTTGGTGTGTGCAGCGAGAATGACGGGAGTGATGTCAGGGGTGAAGTCAGAGAACTGCTTGTCCAATAAGATCGGAGGAACCTTTCAGCGAGAGCACAGAATAACAATCTTTAGACCCACACATATATTGAAAGAATGGCTTTGGCCATTATGTGATCGACTACCAATTTAAAGACCTCAGATTTATTTTTGCTTCTGTCAGGTTTGACTGACATGCTCAGCGCACAGTGGAAGTACAGTAATTGGTGTGGTTAAACACAGTACCTAAAAGATCTTCTGTTCCCCTCAAAGAACAGTTCAAAGGTCTTCACAGCGAAGATAAATGGAATAAACGGCAACAAAAAGAAAAACATTAAAGCTTTTGGCAGCTGCAGTGAAAACGGTTCAACTGCCTGCACGCAATGGTGCCCTTGGTCAAAGTCACAAACAAAATATCGTCCGTATAAAGACAGCTATAAAGGGTGTAGGCCAAAATGTAATAAAAAGCATCAGTATTTCACACATTTCACAGGGAATTATTAATGCTCAGAAAGAAACTCATTCCTCTTATCACCCACTCCAGCTAAACCCCTTTTTGCTCCCCTGCCATTCAGCAGGCTGCGGGCTGCAGAAGAGTAAGCTGGCTCTTTTCACTTCTTTTAATTGAAGTATGCTGTTATCTGATTCTGCGCTGAGCGAGAAAAGGGGGAGAGAGACAGGAGAGTCAGAGAATTGTTGGAGGATAACTGTGCGACATGTTAGGACGTATTTAGCTTAACTTGATGTAGACAGAGGAAAGATATAAGGGGATAGTGTAGTCAGAGAGCTTTACTCAGACTAATGTCCTTCTATCTACACAACCACGGAAGTGTATCTGCTGTGTAACAGTTTGATAAGTTGTAATGTCAAATGTGAAAACTTTACCTTTAAACTTTAAACAGTTTACTCACATTAACTCATATTACAATTGTCATATGTCCTTATTAATTGTGTTGACCTAAACACTTGATAGCAAAACTGACTATTAGTGTATTTCAAGGGACAGACAGAGGGTTTGATAAACTGGCAAAACTGCCAATATGCTGATATTGGTCTCTCAGAGGCAAGGTGTTCTCATCTGATAGTACAAAAAAAATCGATAAGCAGCAGGAGGCCTTCTACTTGCAGCTTTCTACACGAGTAGCCACATGTGACAGTAAATCAGTTTGGTGACAAGGGACACGTGGAAAAAAACCTGTGAGAGCTGTTATGTGAGTCTTACTATGAGTGGATCCACGAGGAAAGTAGAGTTGAAACAGTGCTGTAAAGTGATATACAGCACTGTTTCCTGTATTCATCGATTTATTAGGGATATACAATAGTTACTCTTCTCATTAGCACGAAATAACAAGACTTAGAGTGAACAGCCATGCTAGCCTCTCTCTGAGGTACTTCGCTTGAAGCCACAAATGTCAATGTGCTCATGGCACGCTAAAAGAAAAGTGAAGGGATCACCAACATCTTTAGAGTTAATCCTCTGGGGACCATGAAAGTCTCTACAAAATGTCATAGAAATCCATCAAACAGTCGTTGAGATAAGTCTGAACCAAAGCGGTGGACTAACTGACCAAGCCCCAATAGAGCCATTTATAGAATATAGATTTGATTTGATTCTAAAATAAATGACTGAAAGACAATAGATGTGAAAAGTCTCATTTAAGAGAGGATTATTGTACCGTAGGCTGTTTGAGAAAAGTTTCACTTTCATGAATAGAAACAGGAATAGTATCAGTGAAACTCTCCGAGAAAAAACCTATGACGATTTCATCATCCATATCGCATCCAAAAGTCATTTTACATGTGGAAACTAACTTGTGTAGTTTACTCTCAGAGCAGCAGCAACTACAAAGAGTGCGACAGAGCCACGTCTGAGAGTCGTCATATTTCAAAAAGGAGGGGGATCTAATAAGCTATATACTCTGTTCTCCGAGTGGGAGGAGGAGGGACATCAAATAATCGACATCAAACAGCCTTGGCCTGTGCCCAAGCACGGAGCAAGAGGAGTGCAGGCTAGATGTGGAGTTATGATAATAATGGAGAACAGAAATGAAATTGTAGCCCACTTGTCTTATATTAGAATGAGGCGTCCACCGTCACCACGTTGATTAAGATAAGCATCAGAAGCACAGTGTTTCTTTTCTTTTCACTGCGCTCATTTTCCAGCCTCCCCACTGGTTTTCACCTGTCATCCCACAACATCACATGTTCAGATCAAGATGGAATAAAGTGGGACACCGAGCAGTCCTGTTTTTGAGTGACACTGCAGAAAACAAGCTCAAGTCTTTGTGGATTCAAGCAAGCGTGATTATGCTTATTGTGTTCCATGTAAGAAGGAGAGGGATTTCCTTACATAACTATCTTTATGTGCACATGTAGGTTGCAGAGTAACCCATAAAAATGAAAAGACTGAGAAAAAGAAAAAACACAACAACACAGAAGCACCCTGAGGCCCTTCTAATTGAGAAACGCTGTGAGCTCCAGTGTTTGTGCCTCCGACAGATGCTTATCTGTGCTCAGAGGATAATACATGGAGCTGTTTAAAACGCTGATATCCAGGGCGCTGCTCAGCGGAAAACAAATCACCCACAACACTTATGAGATTATTACAAACACATCATTCAGACAGCCTGCAAAATGGAACGATAAATACACACAATTCCAGCAAGGCATATATTAATCTTCCTGCTCATAAATCTCAGAAAAGACAATGGCAACAGATATAATGCAATGTTTTCCCAGACAGCCTTTTAATATAATCAATGACCGTCTCTTGAGGAAATTTGGTGTGATCTATTTTCACAACCTACTCATGTGATGGAAGGAAGCATATCGGCGCCTGAGCAATCGAGCCCGTGGAGCAAATGCATCCCAACTATTCAATTAGGGCGAGCAAAGTTATCGTTTCGCTGCGCCACATTTTGTTCTGTATTTTCACCGACATGCCGAACTGATTTGCGAGTCAATGTTTGCCAGCGGGCCCATCAATCGTTAGCCCAGTGATCGGAAAGGATTCGTCTGTGGAGATGGGATATTCACAAAAGAGCTGAATCACAGTCGGCTCTTTTAAGTGTGACATGGCTATTTTGCATTCGTGCTGTTGGTAATATTTTTGGGGATTACTTGGGATCTAGTGGATAAACACATATATAAGCACAGTTTATCCATCTTTTTCAAATGCAATTAATTAACCGTATTGCACATTGTCTTTACATCCCAACAGCAATCATTAAATCAAATGGTTTGAAAAAAAAGAAAAACATTCCAGTATCTGTGGCAGTCGCAGTACTGTACTAAAGCCCGTCCAATCATTTTCTTCTGCCGTCTTCCTCCCCCCACACAACAGCCCACTCACCTAGAATGTCATCGCACCCTTAATAATCTAACAAATCTTTTCTGGGTGACGGCCCCATGAACCCTGACAATTATGCATTCTTCCAAGTTTGCTCCCCTATTTTAAAGCATAACCAGGAGCTCATGAGCAGACGCTCTATCTCACAAAGACATGAAGCGAAATGCGGCGGCTGATAGATGTCACAGCTGAGGGGTTCGGATGGATATTTTTGGCCTCTGTATCTCATTCTCCCTCCGTCTCTCTCCATTTAACAAACAAGCCTGAGCCATCTCTTGTGCTCTTTTGTTCCCTAATATATGCTTCCTTTCACCCCCCCCACTATTTCAGGGGTATTCAACTAAAATTCCAAAAGGTCCAGATTGAGAAAATCTCCTCGGACAAAAGTCCGAAACATTACAATAATATCTAACTCGCGCTATTTAGTGCCATTTATATATAAATATATTCAAGAAGCCTAGTAGTAGTAACAACGTCTCTGTGTAGTCAACAACTGTCAAATCAAATAAAGTACACATCAATTATATTTTAACAAATTATTATTCTCAGTTTTCAAATTGAACTGGAGTATAAATAATACATAGAAATACATAAATAAATGTTCTTCTCATTTAAAATCAAGTAAAATAAGGTCTGGATTAAAGAATAACTGACATAACAGAAAGCTTTTCAAAAATGTGCATTAAAATAAAGTAATTCATTTTAGAAAAATTGATTTCACTGAATTGTCCTGCAGCTTTCAATTCACTTCATTCAGGTGTGAAGTGATGTCAATAAAAAAAGCCACAATATTATATTTTTGTCATCTAAAAAGAGAAATCAGTGAGCATGGACTATCTGTGGTTATTAACCCACTTGTTTCAGCTCTATTCTCTCCGTTAACATCATCGTTGGACAGTGAATTACTGTTTTGGATTCTGATTATTTTGGGCTCTTATGTTTATTTTCTGTGTCTTCATTTCACCCGAATGTGATTTACAACGCATTGGTCGGTGCGCTTCCTGCACCGCTGAACAAGTGTCGTAACGGCTGAATAAACTGCGCCGGTTAAAGTTGAACTAACTGTCTGATATGTATAATTCCAAAACATATATATGTTCTGGGTCCGGATGCAATTGCGTCTGGGTCCGGACCCGGACCGCGGTCCGCCAGTTGGGGACCCCTGCTCTATATTATCAAAGACAAACGCACAGCTTCTAACAGAAACAGCAATAACATCCCCTTTTCAGTTGATCGATGAAGCTAAAAACATCTGTTCCTTTGTGGTTTATGGTGCGTTACTGCTGAGAAGTGAGGAAAAGAGCAAGTGCAGCCTGTACGTGTGTTCCAGTTTGTACAGTATGTACACAGTGCATGTGCGGCAGGGACAAGAACAAGAAAATGCCCCTTGAGTCGAGAGCAGTCAGTGCAAAGGAGTACCAATCTGAAATTAATTACACTGCATTTTGTTTTTAATTATAGCAATAAAAGCTCGAAACAGGCACTTAAAGACTAGAGGAAGGCTTTGTTAATGAGCAGCGGTATTCTGAATCCTTACAAGATTTATTTTCAAATAAATATACTGTAACTTTGGATAAAATGTCCCCATCTTACTTTCTCTCAGTAAACATACTCATTAAAATGTCTTAAATGTAAGACCTGTTCCAAAAGGCAGAAGAAGTATTATTTAGACAGCCTTTTGAAGTGTCAGCTTTTGTTGTTTCCAACTCTACTGGGTCAATTATTTTAGATGGTATAAAAAGCTCCAGGCAACTGCATTCAGCTTGTAAACTACACAATGAGGAGCAGTTTTATTTACTGCACTTTATACCATTCAGTGATTTGGTATTGAGGCACTTCCAGCTCATTGTTCGCTAGGGTTTGAGACACGGGAGCTTTTGTAATTAATTTACTTTTATAAATCACTGTTCATACATTTTATGATAAACAATACATGTAGTGTGAGTTGTGCATCTGTCCAATGTCATATTCTGTTGGATAAAAGCTTATTATACCTTTTACACATAAAACATGGCGGAGGTCCCTTCAAACACAAATAGAATCACTACAGGTGATATCAGTGTATCAACTACAAAAAAAGAGAAATTAATTAGTGCTAAAATTAGCAAAACATGATTTGACAAACTGGAAAAAAAGGAATGCATTTCTTCCGGGGAGAAAGTAAACGTCAACAATCCTAGTTCCTCTGCTAGTGTCCCCCAGCCTTGTCAGCAGCTCACTGCCTGTGCACCGACACACTCCTTCCTCACCAATAAAGCACTCTTCATTTAAAACTCCTTCCATCCCCCTCATTCCCCTCCTCACCTGCATGCCACCACTAGGCTTCTTGTGATTTAGCAGCAGTTCCACAGCTCCCACCACTTCCTTGCGGATCGCGTGCAGCAGGGCATCGCCGACGTAGACGTTAAAGCTCAGCAATAGTTCGATAATTTCCAGGTTCTCGTTCTCAATGGCAATCAGCAGAGCCGTGCGGCCGAGAGGGTCGATGCAGTTGATGTTGATCTTGAAATAGATCTCAGCCTCCTGGCAAAATGAGGTTGTGATTAAAAGTCAGGGGTTGTTTCTAGTGCTACGCTGGGACTTTGTTTAATAGAATATCAGTGATTAGAAGGGGAAATAGTAATTGACAGAGATTACACATTGATTTTCGAACGGAAACGTTAACGCCACACACCTTTCAGATCTGACAGAGAAACTCCAAGTCTACAGAGTTTTGCTCTGAGAGAGCAAACACGCACCCACAGGTACTGTGGGACTACCAAACAGCTGGTGTCTACTAAAGGTCTGACACCTGTCAAGGTAAATAGATGCCCCTGATGTTATTGGAAATGAGTATAGAGGATAATCATGGCTGCACATGTTACCCATAAATCTTCTAATATTTTCTAAATCAATCCAATTAGATTCAGGCTTTAATTCCCATCCATCCATAATTTAGAGGTTCTGTATTTGTCACATTATCCATTCTTCCATGGACTTATACACACACAGATACACGTACCTCTAGAGCCTGTTTGACACTAGCATAGTCTCCCTTCTCCACAGCTCCAAGGTAGGCTTTCTCCAAAGGTGACAGCTCCGACTCTGCCCGCACCACTCTCAGCGGGATGCGGTCCCGGTACGAGGAGCTGTCAGTCCGCCGGTAGTACAGCTGTGACATCTCCCTGGGCTTCAGCTTACCAGCACTCTGCAAACACTGCTACAGCTGCTGCCAAGCTGAGGGAGGTCACACTAGAGGGGACCGGAAACAACGGTGTTATAGGAAGAAGACACATGTTGTTGGTATTGACTTTCACAAAAAAGAAAAGATGAGAAGACGACAGGAGCAGAGGTGAAGGGATTATATAGACGTGTTGCAGCTCAAATGGATGATAAGATCTTTAATTCTTGAGTTAATGACTAGACGTCATTAGTCATGCTTGCTAATTGATTGACATCAGCTGACTTAGTGGTTGCCTGGTGACAGCAAAAACGATGCTTTATGATGCACAGTGCAGCTTCACAGAAAAAAGCCGTCACAGTGACAGTGACTGTCTCCGAAGGCAACGGTCAAGATCTCTGTAATCTGGCAGTGGTGAGATCTACAAGCACACTGTCATAATTAAATACTGACCATGAAGAGAAGACGGGGAAATAGTGTTCATAATTAGTACATAAATAAGTAGCATTTGTAAATCTGTGACGTTAATCCGAAAAATAACCCTTTGGATGTCCTCAGACTATGCAACCATAATATTGAGCTCATTCTAAAACGAGTATCAGTAGTGAATTGACTATAACCACTGAGCAGGTGCGCAAAAACATGAATACAAACACAAGGGATTGGCCATTTTCTATTGCTCTTTAGAGGATTTAAAACCACAGGGGACTGAGAGGACAAGAAAACAGGGGGTGCAGGAGATGGAGAGGGTGAAGAATTAAACAAGATAAAGTCTCAAAGGTTACGTATTATGGTGCGTAATGCCGCCTGTCTCTTCACTGTCTTAGGATAACTCATTACTGCTGTCCTCTGTGAGCCTCTATATTTTAAATAATGAGTGGATTAACAGATTTACAGCAGCCCAATTAGTTTATGAGAACAAGAAGAAGAACAGCTATGCATTTTATAAAAATGTGTAAATGTTTGATTTTCTAAAATAACACATTTTAAGGACAAAAAAAATGTTTTTAAACTCTAATAAAGCTTTTGTGCTGAGTTAGAAGAGATGATTGATGCCAGTCTTGTGTCTGTACAGTAAATATCAAGATAGAGCCAGCAGGGGTTAGCTTAGCTTAGCACAAAGACTGGAAACAGAGACAAATGCCTATCCAAGCTCAGTCATAATGTGAGAAATTCCAGCCAACTGCAACTCTAAAGATCACTAGATTAGGAGGTTGTATCTTGTTTGTTTAATCTGCACAAAAAAAGAGTAAAAACGACATGTTGTGATTTTACGGAGGTTACTTGCTTCACTATTTCTTGGCTGGCGCAGTAACTTGCTGGAGTCTCCGCTGATTTAAGACGGCTCAAATGCAAGCTAATATATAGCACCAAAGTAATGGATATAAAAGGAACATCCTGCAGTTAACTGTCGGCAAGTGTTCCTAAGCAACATCTTTTCCCCCATTGTCACCTGTCATCTCCTCTTACACTCAAGGTGGCACTTTAGGGATGCCCTAACGTGCCTCGAATTTCCCTCCTTTAAAGAAAAGAGCATCCTCATGAAAAGAAGGATTTCTGAGATCCTGGGCATTACTTTGACATTGCTATAGCCCTTTGTGAAACATATCCACTTTACTGCAGTACAGTCACCACCACTGAATATCTATCTTGAGAGGGTAAAGTAAAAATCATGCACGATGCAGAAAACATGCATGGACAGTAAGGTCTGTTGATTATAAACATGTTTTTAACAACATAAGCCCTCTCCTCAGCAACAGCGTTAAACATAGTCTAAGCATAAAATAAACAAAAATATTATTTCAATATATTTGAACATTCAACTATTCAAAAATATATATGTCTTTTCTCTTAAAAGTACATTTTTCACAACTAGTCTTGCCTCAATTGTCAAGGGAGTTCCCGGGTAGGACCCAAAACGCAAGACCACAGGAGACAGAAGTTTGATATTAACAGGCTTTATTTTAGAAGGTGCGTGAAGGTGTGGAGCCCGTGGTCCGACACCAGAGTAGGCAGATCGACGGTGTGAGTCCCGTGGCTCGATACCAGAGAGTAGGCAGATCGACGGTGTGAGTCCCGTGGCTCGATACCAGAGAGTAGGCAGATCGGCGGCGTGTGTAGTCCGTTGAACACAAAGGGGCAGAGCGGCGGAGTGTAATCCGTTGAACACAAGGGGGGGCAGAGGATGCCACGGGGTTGAAGCGGGTGAAGACGGTACGACCTGACAACCCCAGACTGCAGGCCCAGAGCTTATATAGAGACAGGGGACTCATTAGTGGGACCTGAGTCTGGTGTGTCAGGCTGCAGGAGGTGATCGGCTGGAGTGTCCTCAGCTGTGCATAATCAAGGGTGTGGCCATGGGAGGTGTCTGGAGGCAGAGGACAACACAGAGCACATGGCACACAATAACAAACGGGGGGAATGACAGGCCACATGAGGAGGAGATCAGGGGAAACACACAACGGGTCCGACATGGACCCTGGATCCTGACAGTACCCCCCCCTTAAGGCACGGATTCCAGACGTACAACAAGACACAAAGAAGGGCGGGTGGAGGGGGTCCGGAGGAGGGATGTCCCCACAGCTACAAGGCCGACTAGGGTGGGCGGCGGGGGTCCGGAGGAGGGGTGACAGGATCTGACCGGCCACGGGGCCGCAGAAGAGCGTCGGCCACAGGTGCTCCGGCAGACGGCCGGGAGGGCAGAAGGGCTCTGGACACGGGTGCTCCGGCGGACGGCCGGGCGGGCAGAAGCCTCCGGGCACGGGTGCTCCGGCGGACGGCCGGGCGGGCAGAAGGGCTCCGGGCACGGGTACTCCGGCGGACGGCCGGGCGGGCTCTGGAGAACAGGATGCTGGTGCAGCAGCGGCAGGTACTGGAGGTTGCTGCAGCTCGGAGACAGCAGCGGGCACTGGAGGTCGCTGCTGCTCCGCGACGGCAGCGGGCACTGGAGGTCGCTGCCGCTCAGAGACGGCAACTGGAGGTCGTTGCGCCTCTGGGATGGCGGCCGGGTCTGGGAGAGGCGGCGGCGCTGAGGCGGCAGGAACTGGAGCTGGCGCAGAGGCGGCAGGAACTGGAGCTGGCGCAGAGGCGGCAGGAACTGGAGCTGGCGCAGAGGCGGCAGGAACTGGAGCTGGCTGCGGCGCTGAGGCGGCAGGCACTGGAGCTGGCTGCGGCGCTGAGGCGGCAGGAACTGGAGCTGGCTGCGGCGCTGAGGCGGCAGGAACTGGAGCTGGCGGCGGCGCTGAGGCGGCAGGAACTGGAGCTGGCGGCGGCGCTGAGGCGGCAGGAACTGGAGGTCGCCGCTGCGGCGCTGAGGCGGCAGGAACTGGAGGTCGCTGCTGCTCCGGGACGGAGGCGGCAGGAACTGGAGCTGGCGGCGGCGCTGAGGCGGCAGGAACTGGAGCTGGCGCAGAGGCGGCAGGAACTGGAGGTCGCCGCTGCTCCGGGACGGCAGCGGCGGGAACTGGAGGTCGCTGCTGCTCTGGGATGGCAGCGGTGGGAACTGGAGGTCGCTGCTGCTCTGGGACGGCAGCGGCGGGAACTGGAGGTCGCTGCTGCTCTGGGACGGCAGCGGCCGGGGCTGGAGGTCGCTGCTGCTCTGGGACGGCAGCGGCGGGAACTGGAGGTCGCTGCTGCTCTGGGACGGCAGCGATGGGAACTGGAGATCGCCGCTGCGCCGGGACGACAGCGGCCAGGGCTGGAGGTCGCTGCTGCTCTGGGACGGCAGCGGCGGGAACTGGAGATCGCTGCTGCTCTGGGACGGCAGCGGTGGGAACTGGAAATCGCCGCTGCGCCAGGACGGCAGCGGCCGGGACTGGGGAAGGCTGTGGCGCAGAAGCGGTAGGAACTGCTGCTAGCTGCGGCGCAGAGACGGCAGGAACAGTAGCTGGCTGCGACGCAGAGACGGCAGGAACTGGAGCTGGCGCTGAGGCGGCAGGAACTGGAGGTCGCCGCTGCTCCGGAACGGCAGCGGCGGGAACTGGAGGTCGCTGCTGCTCTGGGACGGCAGCGGCCGGGGCTGGAGGTCGCTGCTGCTCTGGGACGGCAGCGGCGGGAACTGGAGGTCGCTGCTGCTCTGGGACGGCAGCGGTGGGAACTGGAGATCGCCGCTGCGCCGGGACGGCAGCGGCCGGGACTGGGGAAGGCTGTGGCGCAGAAGCGGTAGGAACTGCTGCTAGCTGCGGCGCAGAGACGGCAGGAACAATAGCTGGCTGCGGCGCAGAGACGGCAGGAACAGTAGCTGGCTGCGGCGCAGAGACGGCAGGAACAGTAGCTGGCTGGAATGCCGTCCGACTACAGTGGGCCGGAGTCGGCCGGACCACTGAGTGTTCCGCAACGCTTGCTTGGCCCCCTCTCCGGCTGAGAAGGTGCTTAGCCATATAATCAGAGTCCCCCAGAGGGTCAAAAACTCTCATCAGCCCCGCCACAAAGTCCACATAACAAACAGTATTAGTCCGCTCAAAACCTAATGTTCTCGCGGCCCAGTCCAAAGCCCTTCCCCGCAGTAATCCAACCACGTAGGACACCTTGGACCCGTCCGAGGCAAAAGTCTGAGGCTGACGGTCAAATACCCGTTGGCATAGCAACAGGAAGCCCTGGCACTTCCCCAGTGTTCCGTCATACGAATCCGGAGCCGGCACGGGGGATTCCCAGGCCGCCGAGGCGAGGACAGGCGGAAATAGTGCGGGTGCTGGAACTGGTGGAGACTTGACTGTCCGGGCTAGTTCCTGCCCGAGCCAGCCAAGCCGAGAAACCTCAGCAGCGAAACCTCTCATCTCCTCCAGCAGCCTGTTAGTTCTGTCCAGCGCAGCTGCTCCTGTGGTTGCTGGGTCCATTATGGTCAGGTCGTTCTGTCAAGGGAGTTCCCGGGTAGGACCCAAAACGCAAGACCACAGGAGACAGAAGTTTGATATTAACAGGCTTTATTTTAGAAGGTGCGTGAAGGTGTGGAGCCCGTGGTCCGACACCAGAGTAGGCAGATCGACGGTGTGAGTCCCGTGGCTCGATACCAGAGAGTAGGCAGATCGACGGTGTGAGTCCCGTGGCTCGATACCAGAGAGTAGGCAGATCGGCGGCGTGTGTAGTCCGTTGAACACAAAGGGGCAGAGCGGCGGAGTGTAATCCGTTGAACACAAGGGGGGGCAGAGGATGCCACGGGGTTGAAGCGGGTGAAGACGGTACGACCTGACAACCCCAGACTGCAGGCCCAGAGCTTATATAGAGACAGGGGACTCATTAGTGGGACCTGAGTCTGGTGTGTCAGGCTGCAGGAGGTGATCGGCTGGAGTGTCCTCAGCTGTGCATAATCAAGGGTGTGGCCATGGGAGGTGTCTGGAGGCAGAGGACAACACAGAGCACATGGCACACAATAACAAACGGGGGGAATGACAGGCCACATGAGGAGGAGATCAGGGGAAACACACAACGGGTCCGACATGGACCCTGGATCCTGACATCAATAGCCTATTTTGTGTGTCTTGTGATTTCTGGATTCACTGTTCCACTATATAAAGGATAGACAGAAGTATTTGTTAGTGTTTGTTCTACAGATGTCTTGTAGCCTATATCAGGTAATATATCATATATTTTTGCTGCGCTTATAACACTGTTGTGTCATTGTAATTTGGCTTTTGCCAATAAAAAAACCACTGAGTTGATTGTGAACATGGGACACAATTTGCCACAAAATACAGCAGCTATAAAGTACGGCTGCCCACTGAGCAAAACACCAGTGTTGATGTTGATGGTCTGCTGATATCACTGTGGGCTATTATTGAAGACACACATGCTCAGCCTCCTGTGCAGAGGGCCCTTTTTCTACTCTAATCACACTTTCCTGGAATCGATACATGATTTGGAAATAGAAAATCTGAGCGTGTTTGTTATGGAGTGCAGCACCACTCAAGCGTAGAGGCAGGGAATATGATGGGCAAAATGTTTTCTTATTCTCAAAGTATCATTAATTGGACAGCACACAATGCATATACGGTAGTTGAGCGTTCCAGCAATCCAAGAAGCCTATTACCAGAAGCCTGCCCTGTGTTTACAATAGCAGTAAAACAACTATGGTCCAGCATGCATTCATTAACGACAACAGGTCAATTGGCAGACTCAATGTGCCATTTCCAGTGAATGGCGCCATGCTTACACTCACAGGTGGGATTTTGACATTTTTATTTCTGTGTTTGTGCGTGAGAAAGCTGACAGTAAATAGCATGGATGGAAATAAAAATGGTTGCGAAAATGAGAGAGGACTCTTCTTCTTGCCTGCTGGGGTCCTTCGTCAGTTCCAAGCCGAGGGACCCTAAAGGCAACAAGTTACATCTGATACTTCATATAGTCTACTCCTGTCTGGCGTGAAAAGCCTTTTATAGACTAAACATAGTAGCCTTCACTGGCGCAAATGACTAACCTTTGGGATGTTGGGCATTAAAGTTCGCTCACCGAGATCAACCTTCTTCCTTTTGAAAACATCCCGACACCACGTGAGGACTAATAAAACAGATGTTTCAAGCTTAAAAATAGAATTCGCCTCAACTTCCTGATAGCTTACCCCAAATGTGAAAACTGCAGTGTGGATCATGTGTTGGTGCCTTGTGATGTCAGTCCGCCTTTCTCTTGGTTTTCAGTCTCGTCTGCATTCTCCCATCTCATTTTTGGAGACTTGAACTGTCCCACTGTCCATCCAGATTCGGTCAGTTTTCATCACGACTTCCATTCGGTGCTATTTTAGGGGGGGGGGGGGGGGGTGAAACGCGAACCGGCGCACTCCGCATTCAACTCACCGCGCAAGAGACGAAAGCGACAAGTTTTCTCGGTGGATTACACTTGCTTCAGTAACGCGTCCAGTTTTCCCCAGGAACGTATTCCCACAGATGTTCTTTCCCACTCGACTTATCCACCTGTTGGGGGATGATTGAGCGAAAAACAGCGCCTCCAGGAATAAACGCGGAGCAGCCAGATGCCTGGCGAGCAGTATGCGGCGCGCTGCTGCAGACCAGGTCGTGCGCACTTGGAGACGCATTGAGCACTGTGGCACTGCAAGACAGGGGGGGAATCATCTAAACAAGCAACTCAGCCAGACATTCAGCCTCTCCTACAAACAAATGAAAATCGCACTAACACACACAATTCCACTTTCCCATTTAGCTTTTATTGTTTAAGAAATGACATCCAGACATAGCGGATTGTTGTAAGAGCATTGCCTTTGATATTACTTAGTCTACTATGGTTATTTTTTTTATTAAATAGGGCTAATTCTGCATTCAACTATATGTAAGGCATAGTATTTAACTTTTAATTGATGGTCAACCAGTGGAAAATATAAGACAGCTAATACAGTCAAGCTAAATGTACTGATAACTATAAGGCTTCTAATGCTTATTTTTTTTAAGATTTAAAAATGTGTCAGTTTTACAACCGAAAACAACGGGGTTAAATCTCAGAAATTGTATGTGCTTATTACTTAATCAGGCTTAAATCAAGTTCCATCCAGTTATGACTTATTTATCAGCGATGATCATAATGTTAGAGTCAGGTTATAGGGTTTGCCCACTATGATTTATTCAAACCGCTTATCTCATCACTGATCATACCCCCCCCCCCCCCTCTCTTTAACTTATAGACCTGTTGGTGCTGTAAATTCTTCCTAATAGTGGATAAAGCTGTTGAATGTCCCCTGACATGTTTACAGTCTCCAGGCCAGATTCATTCCTCATGTCTGTCTATGTTTGTGTGAGTTCATGTTGGCAAGACTTGCGCTTACACTGCAGGTTCCTGTCACAGTGAAATGTTACAGATTTCTGCTGAAGATGCGTCTGTGGGTTTGTACTATACTTATAATCACTAAATTGGTAATATAGTATAAGAAAAAGAACAACAAACAACTCTCCTTCTTTCTTTGCACGTTTGGCTGCCTCTTGAGGCATTTCTAAATGTACAAAAAAATAAGGCTCGGTGTACCTACGCAGCTTATTTCTTTGATGCTCTCTATAGACTCATTAAATGGCTGTATACTCGTGGGATAACGAGGTTCCCTTAAACTCGGCCTGAATCCCACATGGAGACTTCTCTTGGGTACAGCGGCTCTCTGTGTCTATCCTGTCTTTTTTTATCTGCTTCATTCACAATTATGACCACGTATCGTTATAACGAAGAACACCTCCCTTTGAGGGTCAATAACTACATTACTTCATCCAACTGATTTAGGAACACACTCACAGACACGCAAAGCATTGATCATGACAGGCAGGTACAGGAAATTGAAGTACGGTAGATTGAACATAATGTGACATATGCCTCTAAGCATGCTAGTGAAACAAAGACATGGCAATCAATGGTCTTTAAGGTAAGATGTCAATAACTCTCTGCTGGTTCTTTTCACTGCAGCTTACAAGCAAGTTTTCAAACAAACGCTATAGGTTCAGGAGTATGGGGAGCACATTTAAATCATCTCCGTCTGTGTGGCGGACAGGCCAGGAATCAGAAAAATATTATTGATTCTAAAAATAGTCCTGCAGCTAATTCTTCTCCCATAAAAGGGGATTAATTGGAGCGGACATTTAAACAACTGATACGATGTGGAGAGGGAACACAAAACAGTAGATTCGCTTGCCTCACTAACAATAATTGATTCACTTTTCTAAAGCTGGCTCATTACAGCACAGACCCTTTGTTATAATGAAGGCAACATTCTGCATCAAGGGGAAGAACACCACGACTTCTGCAGCAGGGGGATTTAGACACAAGGGGCTCCTCTCTTCTATTTTTACTTAACAGTTGCAGGATGAGGGTGAATTCCACTTATCAGACATGCAGTGTAGTTTTCACTCATTTCAGCATATTGCACAGGGGGTATAAACACCCTATTATTGCTCCTTGTTAAGACTTTACGTCGCAATCTATTCGGCTGCTGCAGCACATTTTTGAGCTTTTGGGCTTGTTGCTTCAGCACTCTCAGTATGAATTGCAGCGCAGTACCTTTTTACGCCAAAACATTTTTTTCCAGATGCCCATTTATGAACAACTGGCGAGCTGCCTTAGAGTTAAGAGTTGAATGAGTTTTAACAGATGGTGTTCTTATCAAGGTAAGAGGAGATCTAAGAGACTGTGCAGCAGGCTGTCTCTGCAGCTACAAAGCAAACAGGCAACCTCTCTGTGAAATGTAACCAGCCCGCTATTCTGATACGAACATCCAGTTGGCAGTGATCTCCATTTGCAGCATCCCCTCTAACCGTCTGTCTTTCCCCTTTTTCTTGCTCCTATCGCTGCCTCACACTCTCTCAAACCGCCGCAGGTTAAACTAGTTGAAAGTTTAACGAAGAGTTGGTCAGCTCTCTTTTACAGAGGTATGTGTGTGCCTGTTCCCTGAAATCTAAACTTGTGCTCTAACCCAGAGTTTCTCTTTTATCTCCATGGAAACACAGTGCCGTCCTCATCCTGTCCTACGCTTCTGAGAATAATCAGTCACCCTTTCATGAAGTTACACCGCGCCATGTATAGAATCAGGGAAAAGACAGCGCTCAACATCACGATTACCGTATATAAGTCACAGGTTTTCATAATCCCTCTTTTTTCCGCTGCTGGGTGCATCTGTGGGAGTCGTGCTATATTTTGTGTCTGTGGCTCTCTGGGTTCCCTGAGGTGAGTGTAGCTATCTGAGCTGTTTAAATCCCCGTTACTCTCATGCTTTCTGAGACGCTACTTAGTAATTCAAATGTATCTGTCTCTGTCCTCCCTGGAGATGCACTGAGGCTGTGAGACTGCCACCCTGGCTTCCCAAAACACAGTTCATATTTTAAGTGAGATTTCCACAGCAATGTACAAAGAAGTGCAAGGATTTACTTTTTCTCATTGTTTACACCTGCACTGTATTTCATTTCTTAACATGTCTTTTTTTGTTCGAAAAGACAGGAGTAACAAAACAAACTGCTTTTCATTGTTTAGTATTCACCTGAAATTTCCTTCATACAAACTAATTTGCTTTGCTAAATATATTTAGTTGGGAATGTAATTCCTGCTTGGATTGTGTTATTTTATAATCCAGTAAGTGCCACTGACAACAAAGCAGTGTCTCCCGAGAATCCTCCGAAATCAATGGCAAGACCCATGTCAGTAATAAAGAGTTATTGGAAAGAGCCAACATGATGCCGCTGAGTGAGGATGAAGTGGTGTGGAGGGAAGATGATCGGACAAATACTAAGAGAAGGATCGAAACAACAACTGCGACATTGCAATGAACTGGGCGACAGAAGACAAAAAGCACCACGAGACACAAAACAATGGGTAACGGGGAACAACGTCTTTAGGAAACAGCTATTTTGAAATGTAATGAAGGATGTATTATTTTTAACACATGTATGATATACATCTTAGAAAAACAGATGCCACAATTACACTTCTAAGAATCAAAGAGCAAAATCCACTTAATAGGCTACTTCTATGCTTTGTGGGTATGTTTTTTTAAGTTCGGCTGTGCACTGAGTTAGTGTGTGCATTTTCTGGTTGACATTATGATAAATTGTTTAGGTTAAGACTTCTTTAGTTTAATATGAAAACGCACCTTGGATAAGTAATATCCCGTGACTGAGTAATAGCCATTTATTCTTGGACATGAATGCAGTACGGTGAGTATATAAATTCCAGGGAATTTTGCAATCCGTTTCCTGTGTAATGTTGACACACTTTCTACTCTCCACTCGCAGGAGTTATGTGAATGTTGTCACGGTCGAGTAAACGGCGCTTCCTAAGAAACCGCAGGTTGCCGCAGCAGAAATGGCGAACTCTTCTCGGCTATCACTCTCCAGACCCCAGAGAGAATAAACAGATTTGAGCAGAGTACGCACACGGCCTCTGTAAGTACATCCTGAAGCTCTGGACTATACCGTGCAGGGTACTGTGCACCAATGCTGACCTTTTATTGAAAGAACAGCTTTGACTCTGCTGCAGTGATCTGTCAAGGACATAGCAGTTATCTTTGGCTTACTTAATGTCAAATGCATTACTCCATGTTTCCCCCTTTCTTGTATGCAGGCACTACATGTTTCCAGAGTACTGTGTGATTTCCTTTTGATGTTTTTATTACAGAGCTTTTTAAAGACCACCACTAGCAAGTTGTATTTAGGTGATTAAACTGTGATAGACCAGGGTCATTAACGTCGCCTGTTCAAAGGAATGTTTTATGTCTGAATCCTTTTAAAGGCAATGGCAGGTTGTCTTCTCATCTCAATTGGCGGCTCTTTTGGTTTTCCAGTAACAATGCTTTTATCAGGAGGACTCTGAAAATAGACTCTGAAAACAACATACACATGCCCACTTTTCCTATTATCTGTCACCCTCAGCTGTCCCTTTGAGAGCAAAATGGCCTGCTAAATTAAACGTCTACTACTTTTAAAGCTACTTTGCGAAAGAAAGGGGGCTGTATTTTAACATTATTCAGTTCACAGTATTTCATTTCAAAGCCTTTCCCAGTTGACAGTGAAATAACTTCACAATGGTGAATAATAAAGGAGCAGCCTTTAATTTGCATAAATGTTCTAGCACACCTTCACACACTGAAGTCCAGAATGCATCACTTCACATCTTCAAGACAGTGCGGCCAAGTCAGGACTGATTTTAATGCTTTATTCAAATATGATAGAGTGCTGCAGTGGAATGTCATCTGATCTTTCTTACCAGTAGTTTTCTATGGGCTATAGCGCTCCACTTGAAGCCATAGACTGTGTATATATAGATGGACGACGCATCTCCACGTCCTCCCACTCTACAAAAAGTAGATATGATGCAGGAGCTGCCAACTCGAGATTTTGACTTAATTTGGAGTCGACATTAGCTACATTAGCACCACGGTAGCTGTTTGGCAAAAAAGGCAGAAACAACTACTGTAATATCTTTATAACTGCATTTATGATCATATAGACAGAAGTTACACATATTACACACTCATTACGGAAAGCAAAAGGCAAGTCTCCTCTCTCGCACAATTCCAGAGCTTCCTGCTCTGCGACTACTTCCCTGAGAGCAGATGTAAAGCACAGCTGTCATGACATCTCATCCCTTTTCACAACATCAAGTGACTCATTGGATCCAAACAAAAAAACGATATTCGAAAAAAAACATATATCAGCTATACCTAAAATGACAGAAACCATCTTTGGGAAAAACTTTGATATTTTCTTTTTCTTTGATTTATTTCTTTGGCCTGTATCCCATCTGCTTACACGAGGGGGCGGGATTTATGACCTATACTGCTGCAGCCAGCCATCAGGGGGTGATCAATATTTTTTGCCTTCACTTTTGGGGAGCTGTCATGTCGTCAATCTTTATACGCATGCTATGGTTACGACACACTCCTACTTGTACAATAAGATAAAGTAGCTTTCAGGCTTTAATTAGGTTCAACTGTATCATCTTAAATCCCATTTATTTTCCTTTGCTTTTTAAGCACAAGTTTCGCAATTTCTGCTTTTTCACTTTGCCTTAATTGGTTTATAGTTGGTATGGTTCAATTATGGTCTACATTTCACTGTCTCTACTCTCAATAAGCCAGTTCTACACCCTGTAGTCATTAAAAATGTCCAGAAAACACAAACTCCTGTGATGATATTGTAAGATAATGTCCTCCCAAGAAAAACAACATCAGTCGTTTCAGTGAGTGCCACCTAAAGCTCTAGCTCCTGGTGCTCCTGTAATAATTATGAGGAAGTCAGGTGATGTTATAACAGAGCAATAAAGTCTGCGGCGGGAGTAGGTTGGACGCATGGACAAATGAATATTTTCTCATCTAACTTGTATAACTTGTGCCTTGCACTAATTGAAGTGCAGGGATCCAAACAATACATGAGTATATTGCAGTGAATTATCATAACACTGCAAAGAGAAAACTGCTTTGCATAACACCTGACTCCATCACTTGAAAACATTTTCAAAGTATTACCCTGAAGAAGACGCGTTGACATGTCAAAACGTTTCCAGTGTGTGACTATCTTCCTTCACACGAGGAGACTTCTGAGTGACAGATTTTTTTAAATGGTCAAAATTGATGCCGCACGGACTGACACATCCTGGCTTTGAGTAGTCAGTATATCCTGTGACATATTCACTTCTCCACATTTATTTCCTACTACAAGAACTATGTCAGTGTTAATGATATGTTCGGTGTGTAGTTTCTATTTTCAAACTGTCAGCTTTTCACTGGCACATTCCAGCGCTGGAAAAGCTTTCAGGCGATGCCAATGTTTGGGTAATTCTGAAAAACAGGAACAGCCACCAAATGTATTCCTCCGGCGGCACAAATCCCTGTTCATGTCCTGAGCTTTTGTGTGGGTTGCTTTCATGTCAGCTCTGCAGCATCAGCATTCAAATGATTCAGCATGGCAGGCTGCATGAGCACTCGGGCAATGTAATAATCCCAACTATATGATAATCATCAGTAAAACCTTTTCTACTTTTCTAACCACTTTTCAGGATTTTTTGTTGCAATTCAAAATATTAGACAGTTTTAAGCTTCGATAGAGACACTACAGCTGTAAGAACACCAGAAGATTGCTGTACGGTAGTTTGCATTTCAATAAAAAAAGCTGTATTAACAAGTTATTAGCCAGTATTTATTGTTCAGAATATCGAAAAATGCCTGCAGTTTTGCTTGTTGAGACAAAGTTAGGCGCTATTTCCTGCCTCACTTTTAATTTGAAGTTTTGTCATTTGTCTGAAACTTGAGTCAATAATCATTAGTGAACTGTCCGTGCAGGGTCTTGCCTCCAGATACATTGAGTAGACACACATTAGCCTCTGCTGGCATCAAGCCCCCATTAGACCTAATTTACTGAGCGTCCTTACTCCTTCTTTGTGTCATCAATTTCTAGTAGCGGGTCAATCATGCACTGCCCACACAAGGGAACAACCACTGAGGAACCACCACACAATGTACCACAAAGAAATCACTCAGGAGCGGTTAACGAAGCTCCATGTATAGGGAACCAATATGTCTTGCAGCACTAATCACACAAGTCTGCTCAATGCACTCGCAACAGTTGTTTTTTATAAAGTTGCTAATGGGATATTTCAGAAGCATGCCATTTCTTTAACTGGCCATTTAATAGACATTCTGCAATTACAGTTCAAAGAATGTCAACCAGTGATTTGATTTCCCTCCTTAACAGTATTTTCTCTCTGTCTTGGTGCTAGTTAGCATTTGTAGGAAACAATGCACCATTTCGGTTAAACAGCACCACTGCAAGGTGTGATGTCTATTTTGTTTTCCTCCCAAATCTCAAAAACATGCAAGTTGGTGGGACTGGAGGCTTTAAAAAACACCCATATGTAATTATGTATCATCCCTTTAATTGACGAGCATGCAGTCCAAAGTATTTTCATACAGAGCAACAACAAAGATCCAAGGACATAATGTGAAATAGACTTTTTTTTAAAAGCAGGGAACCTACACATGGCCATCACTCTGAAAAACATCTTGTACAAATGCACCGAAACATCTCAGAAGAACTATTTGACTCCCTCGGTATTTGCAAGCTGGCAATTATGAGATAATATTAAATCAATATCAGCAAGTTAAAATTCAAAACTGAAGCAGCACGAGCAGAATGTCACAGAGCGAGAAAGTCTTGAAAGGTGATTTTTTTTTAGTTACTAAATAAAAAGATAATCTTGAGGGAACAAATTATTATCGTTAATTATCTTGTGCGCACAAGACAATAACTCGTTCTCACAGCTGTGCTGACATAAAAAAAAATATTTTACGGGAATTTAGGGGCTCCGTAATACAACGTAGAAATTACTTGCAGAGCACAAATGTGAACTATGTAGGTATTTGTAAGAAAATAGTATATTTTCTTCGAAAGTATTTCATGATTATGATTTTTCAAGCATGTGTTCAGAGAGAATATAAAAATGAGGGAGAAAAAAACTGGCACAGTTCCTGTTGCTAAGGCTGCTATCGCTCGAGATGCAGCTTAGTGTTTAGCTGTGAGGGTGTGCCCGTATGTATGCTTTGAGCATCAGTGTGTGTGCATTAGATTTGGTGACAGATCCTCTCACTTCAGTGAATTAATGTGTGAGCCTCTGTGCCCCAAGGGAGCTGGTGGAGAGCCAGGTGTTGCCCACTGTCTGACCCCCCTCTATCAAGGGGACGACCAGATGGGGGAGTCTAAAGGCCTTTTTTGGGAGCAATACTGAACAATGTCCTCCAGCAACACGGACACCTACACAGAGATGACAAAGAGTGAGGGTGTTGACATGTATAGGAAAGAAAGAGGAGGATTTTATATGTTCCCTCTGTGATGTGATGCTTTTTGCAAATTGTCCCCGTCCTCCAACTAACAACAATAATTGATGTTTGTGATTGCCCTCTTCCCACCTTCCTTTCCGCTTGTCGACTCAGATTTTCAACACAAGATTTCATTCTACTTTTTTAACATCCTTCATGTTCCAGTCAGTGGCCACTGATTCACTCCAATCCCACCGCCCTGAAGCCTAAACAAAGCATCAATTTAGCCCACAAAGCAGGGGATTTAAGGACTCTTTTGATTTGGCTTGCTGGGCCGTCTGCCAGGCTGTCGATCACAGGGTTTCTTGTATTTACCGAATAACGTTTGAGCAGTTTCCACCGATTATTCTCACAATATCTGCACATGGCAATTACAAAAACGGTTAAGGTCTGGCAATTAAACTACTTGGTTAAGGAGAGATCATCGGGTGTGATGTGATTTGGAGGATGACTCTAAACAAGCTCATGTTAAGTTGTTTCGCTCACATCGGGTCTTCCCCAGCTTTGCTTTTGCAGCTGCTTTCCTTGTTCTGCTGAGCTGGACGGCTTGACATCAGGATATAGCTTGTTCAAATTACACAGACTCTTGTTGCTGCCCTTGCCTGATGTGTTTTCACAGATCTCCATCTGTCCGACTGGCATACAACATAAACATTCACTCCGGCTGTAGTTTGCTGTTGATATAGTTTTACACGATTTCAATAAAAGCTTTTGACTCCTTTGCTTGTGTGGGGAGATTATGAAGAGGCTGAACAAATCTTAGGTTGCATTTGCTTTTTCTTTTGTTTTTGCATCGGTGCTCATGCTGTCGCTGCCAAAATGTTCAATATTGCAGAGAGCTCCCGCTGCACATGGTTAATAGGAAGGACCTTATGAAAGCTCTGTTCAAAAAGTAAAAACAGTGCCCTAGATGCGGGCATACAGAGGCATTGCTTTGGTTTCGGGTCCTTGTGATATTAGGCTCTCAACTCTTCCAAACTTTTCAGGCAGGTCGGGAAATAATTGGACAGAAGTGAAATATTCATGTCTGACAATGTTCAAAGTTGAAAGATGACTTGTTGCTTGATTTCATTAGTCCAGATTTCTTCATAAATAGCACGGAAAAAAACACCTAGTAACACACACATCATTAAGGTTTCAGATACTGTATATAAAACAGAGCAATATTTGCAAATGTAGAGGCAGCTCCCAGTCTTAGAGGTTTTGATAACTACTGTGTTCATTATAGTGGTCCCAACTTTCATGAAATGAAAGTAAAAACCCAAAGAAATATGCTTCAATCGATATTTTGCGTCAGTGGTTCATATTCACTGTGCCACTGCTTGTTTAAATACAAACACGTCCATGTCATGTCTGCCACAGATGAAATGTGACTCATTATTCTGCTTCCTTGTCATGCTATCCCTCCTGAACCTCAATCAAAAAGTCGCATAATTGGCCATATTTTGGCAGAATTATAAGTATTTTTAACATATTGACAATACCAATGGACAGTGGAGAAGTGGAGGCTATTTTAGTTTTTGTGTACATTTTGGCACTTTTTCTTTGGTAATATTTAAACCTGAACCTTATTGTCCCATGTTTTTGTGTTTCAGTGACTAATGGAAGAACAATTTTTGAAATTGGTCCATTATTGAGTGAGAACGCTCTGGCCGGCAGCCGCTCAGGGCAATTCTGCACCTTACGTCAACTAAGAGTGCTTGTCTTTGCCACTGACAGTCTCACATTGTTATTATGAATGTCTGACAACATTATGGAAAGCACCCTACAGAGGAATACAACACGTTTCTTTCGTGTCGGAGTACAGAAAGTGTAGTTTAGTGTTATCAAAAAGATGTTCAGTGTCATGGCTGAATATTTAGCTAATTTCTACAAAGTGGATGCGACGCATTATATCAGAACGAGACTTCTCTCTGTCAGACACTCAGATAAAACAATCCGATCCTGTCAGTGGCAAAAACAAGCACTTTTAATAGACGGAAATTGATGGTGAGGAGTTGCCCTGAGCGATTACATTACGGCCCGTTTAACGGCTGCCGTCTGCAGCGTTCTCGCTCAATACTGGACCAATTTAAAAAATATTTGTTCCCATTAACACAAAAACATGGAATAATGTCCGGGTTGAACAATACAGAAGTTAGCCTTTAACTTATCCATTACAACAGACTGAATACAAGCTGTCCACAGCTGGTGTTCTTCAATGAAACATTCTGGAATCTCTCTTTTGGCTTTGTGGACCTGCACCTTTACTTGACACGCTGGGATTAAACTGATGCTAATCTTTTGCATATGACTCTGGGCAAGTTTGCTTAAATCTCACTAACTGTACCTGTGAATGTAGTGCATTTACCCCTTAATAGTGGTGGCTTGACAATATGATACCATGATTTGAATAAGATTTTTCCTTGTGCACGTTCAACAAGGACACTTTTTACTGTGGATGCTGGCTACAGTTGATCTTACCTCCTTGATAACAAGTACCACAAGTTTAAAGGAACAGTGTGTAAGATTCAGTGACATCTAGTGGTGTGTTGCAGATTGCAACCAACGGACTCCATGCAAGAGGACCTGCTCTCTATATAAATGGCTTTTTCTAAGATAACGAAAACACAGAATTCTTTGTTTCAGGTGATTAACAGTTGTGAATATTAGATTCCATTTCTGCCAATTAATCCCCCTAAATGTGAGACACAGTTCCTTTAAAATGACACTACTCCCCATCACTGGCACTGCTGCCATAGGGTTGATCAATAAAGCCCCTCAAAGTCAGCTGCAACCATGTATAAGAGATCTAATCATTTGAGACAACCCTATAAGAGAGACTTCTTGTTTCTGTTTCTGTTCATGTGTTCACACATTCTTCTTTGTGCATTGGTGAAGTATTGATTCATTCAGTAGAAGTAGGATAAATAAACATTGCAGTGTCCCTCCTCTGTTTTGTTGCACACAAATATAAATAGTTTTCTTTGACTTGTTATATTCAAATTTCAAGTTCAAATTGCGACCTTACTGAAGCATTATCGTCACCTTCTGCCGGAGAATGAAAATGTCACTAGCTTTGATATTGTGTGGGAAGGCTGTCAGCTAACGTGGTGATACCACACATTTGTGTAAACATATCAAAGTTAATCGGGAAAAGGGCAAACAAAAGAGGAAGAAGAAGAAGCCTCAGTAACAGTCTGTGTTAAAAACTGATACTTTATTTTATATCCTTCTTCTTCTTATCGTTATTATATTGCCCTGTCAAATTGTAACAAAAAAATGCTATGTTGTTTAACACATGTCGGTGTTTGGTTCTCTCAGCGTTTTACAACATAAATCTTTTCTGGTGCTTTGGAGTCATTTGATTGCAGATGTGATTGTGATCTGTTGTTCATGCACTCGCACGCACACGCCAGCTTTAAGACATCTCCACTCATGCTTGGACTAATGCCTCGGGAGGGTCATGGTAATTACCCTTATCGACCTCTCCAGAGGTATCAGAGTCATGGCTTATCAGACAAGGGGTCCGATCACAATGCAAACAAAGGCAAGTTGAGCAGACCGATGGAGGTCATGTTTCATGTTTCCCTCTCCCTCTTGCCTTAGGTGATAACCTTAAAGAAAACCCAAGAGAAATCAAATTATTAGCTCAAACTGCATTGATTGTGTTGTCCCCTAATAGGGTATTAAGCAACCCCACAGGGGAAAGACAGGCACTGTCTGCCTCAAAAAGAATAGCTTGGTCTGAGGATGGAGGGAATACTTTTGGAAACAACACAAAGCAAGGGCTTTGTGAATGTCTGTTTCATCTAATGAAACAGACATTCGGTGTTCTCCAATGCCTCACAGAACCTGCACCTTTTGATTATCATTCAACAGTTGAACCAGTTATGCAATTATACCTGCCACATGTGACAACTCACATCCACCATGTGTGCACAATGAATCAAACGCTCACTGTAAATTGCACATGAGCAACAAAAAGCACAAATAAGTCCTAAATGAGGTTTCGTGACATGTGTACAATCGGTGGTGGGTCGTATGCAAGGAAGCCCTGTGTTGACCGCCCACATCAAACACACAACGACAGGAATGAGAAAATCCTGCTACACGTGTCCTGGATATTAATCAGTTCATCATCTTCATGACTAACTGGGAGATGCACTGAGGAGCAGGATGTATGGATGTCCACATAGCAGGAATGAAAAAAGTGCGAGTCTGACAGTGAATTAAAATTCAATCATTAAGGGTAAGGATGTTTATTGTCATTGTAAAAACATACAATGAAATTAATTAAGTTGGCGACTCAGTCAGTACAGCAGCAACAGGTAAAAACATGTATAAAAACATTAAAACAAGACATGTCTGATTTAAAACAAGACATTAAATAAATACAAGCTAAAACACAGGCATCAATGGCTTTAAAGTAAAAAAGGTGCTCTGTTAAAGTGTTTCATTGTTTCATTGTACATGTCTTTGTGTGTCTGTGAATAAGTTGGTCCCCATTTGTCAGCTGTCCATCATTGTAATATGGAATGTACTATAAAGCCGTTTAGGCTTTGCTTTGTTGGAGTAACGTTTCTGTTTCTCATGCCTATCTTCTGACAACAGCTTCTGGTAATTTACCAGTCGAATTAAATCTCCTGAAATGAACACAATGGTCGTGAATACTTGACAACTTTTTTCACACCAAATAAACAGGTGGACTTTTGACTGTAAATGCAACAGGACACTAAAATAGCATAAGACGAAGAGGGAACTGAAGTGACATAGAATCTCAGTGTAATTCATAACTTATTCATTTTTTATGGAGATCAATTGAAAATACTGTAGCAAAAAAAACTTTTTCTGTGGTGTAAAAATGTGATCTTTAAATCTTTAAATGTACTCGTTTTCAGATGACCCGGTGGAGCATGGAGACAGCATAAAAATGGCTTTATAGTGAATATTTCAGATAAGAAGTGCATCATTGCAAAATTATCTTTTTTATTCATCAGAGTTATGAAGACTTTCCCTCCTGAGTCAAGCTTGAGCAGTACAGAGTGCCGGCTGAGAGTTTAAGTGTGCCCTGCTGGTTTTGCTTCTTTCCCTCATGCCTCTTCCATTAAAACGGCAGACGTTTCATCTTGCCTGATAGGTAGCTGCTTATACTGTGTAATCACAGCGGGCGGGTACAGAACGAAAGCCAATTGCTCAAAAAGGGTAATTTAGCACCTTGGGAGGAGAGAGCTTTCTAAAGCACCTCGAAGGACACCATCACCATGGAAATGACCGGTCTCTGAAGAGAAAATAAATCCTCTGTGTGCTGTAATTATAGGTGTAGAAACATGCACTCCATAATTGACCTGCCACTGTGTTCTCTCTTTAGGAAGCCCTATGAGGAACGTGTTAAAGAAAATACCATGAATATCAATGAATGAATACAGTATAAGTTGTAGATTTGTATTTCCAAAGGATGAATCTCAAAGTCCTTCACCAGAATAAATGCGACATGAAAACAAGACAGACATATATTATTAATTATATTCATGACGTTCTTATTGATGATTGTATTGTTTGACTGTAATGACTGCAGGAACAGAGCTTATCAGCAAAGTTGTGACTTTGGTATGCAGGTTGAGTATGCAGCTTTTTTTGGAGGCGGAAAGTTCTATTGTTTGACGCATAGCTGTCGAAGCTGCAGATTTAAAGTCAGCCAGTTCTTAGGGGCCCCTTCAAGCAGTATCCTGGGTAGCCTGTCAATTGCCCCTGAGCATTATATCCGTTTTGTCCATATTTATCAGCAGGAAATTAACAATCTCGTCGATGATGTAAGTAATGATATTTGTGAAATACTCAACAGGGTGAAAATAAAGTGGTCTGACAGACAAATACAGAAGGGCGTCGTCTGCATAACAATGAAAACCGATGCTATGATTGCAGATGATGGCCAGCGTCATTGACACATTGAAATGTCAACAGCAGATGATAAACATGGAGTGATATAATTTAAAATAAATAATCACATTGGCTTTTATAATAATTATCATACTAATTGAAAGTCAGTTCACTCCTGCTGTGGAGCTTTGTCTTCATTTTGATTTGAGGGCTTTTGACATTTCCATCTCCTCCCTTTGAGTGGTTCCTGCTATCACAGTGTGGCAGTGTCAAAATGAACTGGTGCTGCCTTGATATTGCGTGTTGTTGGTAAAAATGTTTCTGACAATATGGTGTACTATTTTAAAAGTATAACATGTATTTAAAGGTTTCAGTGGTTATCATTTAAGAGACAGTGACAGTGTTTCTGTAGAGCACTCTACCTGCAGAGGTAACTGTTTAAAGGTTTTGGATCAAGATGTTGTGATTATTGTGAGGCATTAATAGAAATGAGCAAAATGGACATTAAAGAAACCTAAAAGGTATCGCCTGTTGTCACATTGTGTATGTGTGTCTATATAACCAAAGCAAACCAAAAGACCAATAGCGCCTCTGAGGCTTGACTCTTATAACTGATAAAGGAGATCTTCAGGCAATGCTAAAAGGTCAATCTTACACTGGTTATCCTTTTATACCTGCATGAACACACTGCCTGAAGGTGATTCCGGGGACAACCCGTGTTTGGATTATAAACCAGTTCATATAGAACATTTTAACAATTGAGATATCAGGAAACTATCATGACCATCAGGAAATAATTATGCTCAGGTTTTTTTCTCATGATAACAGACGGTAATCTTTCACCTATCCTGTCAGTTTGTCATGATGACCAGCAATTTAATGAAAATGAAAAAAAAAAGTGTAATTAAGACGGGACAGTGATTTGTTTATTGTTCACAAAAGCTGAACTGCAACTTTCAGCAGCGTCATTCCAAACTGCTGTTAACATCATCAGGTTAATGGACTTGCCTGCAGGGAATGAGCGTAATGGGTGAAGAGAGGACACATAAACATTTGTGAATAGACAGCAGCTGAGTGAGGTCACACTAAATGTCTGCAAGTATTTTATTGCTTCAGCTTCAAGTGGGAAAGAGAACTCTTTAGCCCCTGGAGGCTTAGCCGGTGAATGTCACAGCATTGAGCTACACATCCATCTTTTTATACACCGTCTGTGAACAGTCTGGTCTCGAAAGGGTAAGAGACAGGACAAAGTTCAGTCACAAAAACAGTGAAACGAAAACAAAATGGAAAGAGGAGAGTGTAGTGAATGTGATAAAAGATCTGTTGCTCAATGTAATATAATGTATTATAGACTCTGTTCGGATGGTTGTATATAAATTTCTATTTCCATTTTCATTCATATGTGTTCTATCACTTCATCTCTCACATTAGCCTGTGGGGCTGTTCTTGTTACCTCAGTGGACTGAAGGTGTTAGAGTGCTTGTTGTGCTCACTGAACCACATGAGACCTGGTCAAGTTAAATGGAATACAACAGACTCAGGCAGTAAAATAATGGATTTCAGCAGGTATAATATCTTTAAGTATATCATGATAATTAGCCTTTGTTCACATGGGGTTACGCGTATTAGGCTGTGATAGAGTACGCATCTTATTTGTAGGAAGGAATATATTTTTAATCAGCTGTATGATGGAGATACAGAGAGAGGCAATCAGTTGAGAACTAGACAGAGAAATTAAGAAGTTTGTCATCTTATCTTCTGGTTGAATTAAAATGACTTCATAAAAGAAACAGGTGATTTGCTGTTGCTATATGTAGAAAATGAAATATCTCTGTACATCATATAAAGCCACTCACAAATTATAATTTGAAAAGATGCATGTGCATTTACTTGCTATGTCAGATTCATGGTATACAGTATATAGATAGATACAAAGAGATGGAGAGAGAGAGAGAGAGCTCATAGTTTTGTAAGAACCAATAAGGCTGAAAACATTTCAATCAAGACATTGAATAAAACACCACAAAAAAATCTGTGTCAAAGACAAAAAGCAACCTAGACCACAGAAAGGCAGCAGCAGGGCTTGTTCAACATGTAAACATTATAAAAATACGGATATACTATTTCTTCACCGAAAACACTTTATTGTTTTGAATTCAAAACAAGCGGTCTAAATTATCTTGACACTGTTTTATTGTATCCGTGAATCAGAATTGTGCCTCCGGTCACGGCACAGCGTTTGACAGCCACGCAAACTAAATGTTGCTCGGCTCCAAAACAACTGCACAGTTTCCATCACAAAATGATATTCTCATTAGGATGCTTTTGCTGGTTGCTGCTATACTGCAGCATCTATGTACACGCCATGTGTACTTGTGATGAATGCCGCACTAGTCCAACCCAAAATGTTACCAGTACGCATTATTCAAACATTGCGTGTAAATACCCATTTTCTGGTGAGTTGTGAAAATAGAATACGATAATTCAGAAGCATTCAAAGAAGCGGTTATGGATTACGCTTTTCACAGTGTTGAATAATCAAGAGATATTTCACATGCTGAAGAATCTAGTGGCATATGGTACACTCTGCAGCATTTGTTTTTTCATGACAACTTCAAGCCTTAATCCTTAGCTTGTTTGACTCGGCATATTCAAACACTGAATATTTGCAATGGGCAAATCTCCAGTACTTTAACTTGGCATCAGCTCTACGAAAAGACAGTTTTGACTCACTCTTTGTTTGTAGTTATTTGTCGACACTTCAAGCTGGTGTGGATAGGTGTGGATATTAATGCCTTGTTATGACACTGCTTGCTCATTTTTTGCTCACTAACTGTCTCTCTGTGTGGCTAATAGCATAGCAACATTAACTGTCTCTTGTCCAGGATTTATATCTAATTGTAAAGTCCATGTTTCAGACAATGTAGTACAACATAACAAACTTTGGGTGCTTGTCGACATCAAATCTTGACTGAGGACTACATGTGTGAGAACGTTCATCTTTATGTATGATGGCAAAAAAATGATCTAAAACTAAATCTTACTAGATGGGATGTTAATATTTTCCCAATAAGATACATTTTACAAGTTTGTTATACAGTACAGTCTTCTCTCAGAACAGATAATCAATAGGTCAGCTGATGGAGCCTTGTTAAGGGGATCTAGTGGCACCACAGGACCCTGACCTCTCTTCAACCACAGCTTCATATTCGTGATTTAATAGGTTGGCTTTGCCATCTTCCTAAACTCTCCCCTCTTAAACAGCACAAACTGCTACCAATTGACACATGTATCCAAAGATTCCAACTGAAGTGTCATCCATCATATTGTCTGCATTTCTTTCTTTTTATTTTACTTCTACTAACAGTTGATCAATACTGGAACCTCCTCATTTATCATCCTCAGGCACTTGAGCGACTGCCCAGATACTAAAGCCATCACGGTTTCCTTCCAGGTTAAGATGTTTTCTATTTTGTATTATAATAACAAAAAATAAGATGTGAAGTAAAAAAAGTATTGTATGTTTTGTCACATTTATATCCCAAACCCCCAAAATACTTAAAAGAAAGCCCATTTGGAATTCAAAGTTTATAAGTGGGTTACTGAATTAAAGCCTCCTGGACTTGACAGCTCTTTGCTTGGCCACACTGGGCTTTGCAGATATGGGGAAAGAAGGTAATTTCAGTGAAGTGAATTATACGCCTGTGAAATAAAGACATCCTTTTTAAAATTCAAAGTAACATCTGTCTTTTCATGCACCACAGATCAGCTGATGTTTCAATGTATGGTTGAACTATAAAAGCAAAGACTATAGAGATATACGAGGATATGAAAAGATACAACTGATTTTAAAGTTTTCATTTTGATTGATCTGTTTTTTTGAAAAGGCTAAATGAGGGTATAAGGTTGCTGTACACACACTCCCCTCTGTGTTTTCTAACATCATTATGGCAATACAGATCACTGGCTGGAAGTAACTTGAGCCCAACCATTTGGTAAACATCCCCGCTTTGTCTGAAGAATAAAATCCTTCTGAGGAAGTAATCATTGAATTAGATTTGCTCTCCATCCGGCCGCACTATCGTTTAACTCAACACCACCAAGGCCTAGTGTTCGAAACAGCAGGAGGTCATTGTTATCATTGCGTTTTACATAGATCATTTACTTTTTGTGTCTTTGTGTAACAGTGCATTAGTTGTGAGATACCCACAGCAATATCCTTGCTCTTGCGCTAACATTGTGCTGCTACGTCTTCATTTCTCAAGAACAGACAGTGGAGCAGAAACCTTTGACACTGCATTCAACAGAACTGTTGAATCAGAAGATACGATTTGTATTCATAAGATATGTACCAGTCGCATTATAACACCCCGTTGAGCCACAACACTTAAACATCATCCCCTATGGCTGCAATTGCTTTCGAAAATACCCATCACTTTAGACATACACTGGGGTGAAAATACCCTTTGAGTGGACAGACTCAGTTGAGCTAATCTGACGGCACATGCAGTATGATGTCAGGAGAAGTGTCGCGCTGCAACTAGATTTAATTGGTTTACTTCCTGTAGAAGTGGAAATGAACCTTTGCAGCCTGTGAGTATAAACTTAGAGTTGAGGGATGAACTCCCTCAACTCTGTAACGACGAGATTCTTAATTAATGACATGGGAGTGTGCTGTTTTGATTACATTTCGATTTTTTATTTTCTTAGTGGCCATCGATTTATATCAACTTTCATTCAGCAAGCAATTCTGTGTGTCTCTGACGGCAGTATCTCCTCTCACATCACACAACAAGACAGAGAGTCTACAGCGATAGGCACACAATGGCCATGTTTGCATGCTGCTGATGTTTAGTAGGTATAATGTTAGCATGTTCATCTTCTTAGCTTAGTCTGTTAGCATGCTAATTAGCACGTACAGCGTGGGCTAATGGAAATGTTATTCCTTTTGCAGGGATTTGTTCACAAACAGACTACAGGACAAAATACATTTTTTGACCTGAAGGTGATGTCAGATGTCAGAAGTGAGTGGCTCACCAAACATATATAATGTCAATATTTGACTAGAACTGATGCATTCATTGTAAGTGCGACATTTTGTTAAAATGACTGCAGCTTATGCTGGCATCAGCTCCCGCTGTGGAATCACTTTGATAAAGTGACCTTTCATAGTCTTTTTATTAAACGTCAACTGAGCTCAATGGGAGACCGATGTTATTTGTTGCTTTACCTGAGACGGAATAGAGTTTTTGAAAGTCCTGCTGATAAATATTCAGCCGGTGACATTTCAGAGCTGATGCCAGGCAGCCAGAAATCCATCACATAATGTGGCTGACTCCATAACAATATGGCCAAACAAATTATTGCTCAGTCTAAAGCTGAGTTAAGACGATCCAATATTGAGAATTATGCAAACAACATCAGCAAAATAACATTAATCTAAAAGGAGAAAAGGTCAGAATTTCTTTTGAGTGAGGCAAGCAGATTTGTTATTCGGAAGTAAGCAGATTTGAGCTGTATTAATCACGTTTATCTATGAAACTTAGCACCCTATAATGGTCCCCTCAGTTGTGTGCTAGCATTTGACCACATCAGCGATTATTTACTTCACTCAGATATGCTGCTCGCATCTTTACGTGGCTTTTATTTGCATACATTTGTCATCATTGCTGCTCATGACGGAATGGTCACGGCATCCTGTTAGCACTATAAATGTCAACGGGCAATAGTCAGCAGACTGAATCAGGTCTCTGGTGACGATACATAAAGATGTTCTAAATCTCACCTCTCGTAGACAGAGTGTGCTGAGAGGTGCAAATTACATTCAAACACACCCACCAAAATCTGAACAAGCACTTGGGACAAAGGTCGGTGTCATCAAGCATTGCAGACTTGTCAGTTGAGGTATCAGCACAAGGGCAGATAGGGAAGATAGTGGATGTCGTGATTTGTAGAAGAACAGAGTATGAGAGCACTACAGCAATAATAACGGGAATATTGCTTTTGTATATATTAACATATTTTATGTTGAGGGTCGGGGAAAGGCAATGGGCTGGCTGTGCACAAGGCTGTTTGTGCGAGTGTGCATGTCATTTCAAGTTATTTAAAGCTTTGACGATAACAGAGTAAATCCGGTGGGCGTGCTTCACCCTGTGTTGGTTCACTGCACTCTGGAGTGCCCTTCTCTCTTAGACGAGGGCGCCAGATGGGGAACCCTGGAGCTTGACTAACTGCCCAGTCTATGTAGCATCAACACCTTTAGATAGTCAAAACACATTACTTGATCACCCTGACAAACTACTGACTCACCGGACACGTAACCAATTCCAGTGGGGGACGAGATGTCGCTGCTGCTTTTGGCCTGTCATTCACTTACTATTGGTACACATCGAGTCCTATGTACGAAGAACCTTAGGAAAAATCACTGATGTTTCCTCTGCAATTAATCATTTTATGTTACCCACTCATCAAAATATTGAATTAGTGTGCATGACCTCAGAGTGTGCTATGATACAGGTGTACATCCTTTATGCTGTCAAACACATAATATCCGTTCTATCAGACATTTACAGACAAACTTGTCCTGTCTGACGTACTGCGGTGAGTTTGACAAACTATATTTCACTCCTCTCACTTCCGACCCCGTAGTCTTTCATCTCCTGTGGTGGCCACTAAATACAAGGACAAATGATTCATCCTCAGACGGTGAGCCGAAACGTGTCTCCATGGTTACCAGGTGTGCTACGGATAATGTCCACAGCTAGCTGGTGTCTTATTTCAAAGCTGTCTTGATGGTGTGATCCCTCACTTTCTGTCTGCATCTCTCAGCGTTCAACCACCTAGTGCAGGGTGCAGTGATATGGGTGCTCACTGCGGTAGATCACGGAAGCCGCTGTGGTATCGATCAGGTAGACACATCCAGAGTGTATCCGTGCATATCGGTTGTATGATGACTTATTGCTCTGTACAGATGGAGCCTCGGGGAGGGAGTCTGTTCAAAAAAGGATTAAGGAGGATAAATGAGCTTTGTTCACAATCTTTAGTGCCCCCTGTATCTCTACATCTGCATTATCTACTGCAATATCCATTAACCTCTACCCTTATGCACACACACACACACACACACATCCATCTGTGGTTTCTCTCAAATGGTTATTAGTCTTCCCCCTGGGCACACGGCACATTATATCAGAGTGCCTGTTAGGTTTGCAAAATCTTTTTGTGTTTTAGAAAAGGGACAAACACTGAACGCAGTCACTGCGACGTTGGCTGAAAAACAAGGAGGCCTTCGGGCATTGTGAATCTCTTAAGCTTTTGTAAGTTGTCACAGAAAGTGCATTTGGCGCTTCAAAGACTCAAAAATGATTAGAGTAAATGTGAAACAGGCAGGGGGAGAGGCATTGCACACATGCAGAATAGTGGAATAAAATAATCAGTTAATAGCCTTGAAAAAAACAATGGATTGAAACATTAGCAAGAATACAAATTAACCAAACAAGTAGGTTTGGAAAACAAGCCATGGCCTCGAGCATCATACACCACCACCATGCAGCTGAAGACAAATTCATGATCAACAAGTAGACTGGCAGGTTAACAGACAGCTGCGTAGGACAGCAGCCACTTAGCCCAACAATCAGAAACTTTCACATGATGATGATAGCTGCAACAGAAACCCATGGATGGCTCGCTTTTATCAATCAAATCAATGTGTTTGACTCCTCGTTCCAGACCTGACAGCTAAAATTAGAAGAGTGCAATTTCCTATTGAGACTAAAACACCTTTTCACTTCATGGCTTGATTAAGTTATTTACCTAATCCAATATTGATTCACTGTAACAAGTTTAGCACACCTTGTCTGCATATAACCAGCAAAACCAGAGGAACGTGTCATCATTGACTCCAACTGCTAATATCACTTTTATTATTACTCACATTACTATTTCATACTACCGATACCATTAATGCACATTATTGACCTGCTTCTTCACCAGAGTCTCTGTGCTTTCTCGCCTCACAGGTTCCTGTGTATCCGGGTTAAACCTGGACCTGGTCTTGCCTCCTGTCGTGGTTGTGTCATACATTGAATGTGTTGTAATTCACTATCCTGTTCTACACATGACATCATTGCACTTCTGTCCATCCTGGGAGAGGGATCCCTCCTCTATTGCTCTCCCACAGGTTTCTTCCTCTTTCCTCCCCGTTAAAGGGTTTTTTTGGGGAGTTTTTCCTGTTCCGATGTGAGGGTCCCGGGACAAGAGGATGTCAAATGTGTACATATTGTAAAGCCCTCTGAGGCAAATTTGTAATTTGTGATTTTGGGCTATACAAAAATAAATTGAATTGAAAATCATTAAGGCCACATTATTGTAATAATTGACTAAAGCTTTCAGTAACTGACATTTTCACGATAATAAGTCAGCTTGGTTGACCAGAGGGCCAAGGTTTGGAAAATCATGTCATAATAAAAACTGCAGCCATTTGTTTACTGAGTTACTCCGCTCATAAGAAATAGTTTATATTAGAGCCAAGCAGGTGCCGTGGTGGACCGCAGTGACAGCTTTGCTACAGAATTGGCATGTAACAACTAGGTACCCTCACTGTTGCCACTTCGTGCAATAATATTGTAATAATATATGTTATATGTAACACGGTTCACAACAATAGTTCTACAATTGATAGTTATTCATACAGCCACCTAACAATGTGTTTTTTTGTCTGGCTTGGAGCTATATTGATATCCATTTGAATTGACGAACAGACTGTATCATCAACATCAAGAGCTGGTAAAGTTTTGAATAGGATCTGGTTAGACGTGCATTAAGCTAATGAAAATGGCCCAGGCGTACTGGTGTAAGGAGTCAACTAGGCGTTGCAAGCACAAATCGTAGACTGTCCGACTGTCAACAGAACGTGCATGCATCCCACCAAAATGTCACTTTAGCAGTGCAAAATGCTGCCATCCACCATGTGCTCTGCTAAGCTAATGCCCAATTGTCTCTGAAAGATCAAGTTGTCCTCTGGGGAACAAAGCTGTAGACAGGAACATCCTGAGCCAGACCTCCATTACTTCAGTATAGCGCCTGCAGTTTCCCAGGCCAGTCATCCATTAAGCCCCTGATTGCTGAAGGAGGCCCTGGGTACACTCGGTGCTGAAACCCTGGTTCCGAAAACAGCAGGCTGAGCTCGACCATCTTCACAGCCTCAACTGCTTTTGATTCTCTCACTATCTCTGTCTTACTTATACAGCTAAGTTTTAGCATAAGTATCTTCTTTTTCCCCCTGCATTAGATTGCACCTCGGTATGCACAAAACAAGTGCAAAGCAGGAAAACTGATTGATGTCGAAGCTGCTTACTTATCTGCAATAACGCAGACAAGCCGAGCTAAACGGATGACATGTTTAATTAAGACGGATCTGTGGTTTAGAGGATCAGTGTTGGGAAATGTTTGGCGGAACAAACGACATTTAAACTTGAACCCTTCTTCAATAACTTTTTATGTGGTTTGTGAATAAAATCAACAAGAGCTGTAAATATTCTGCTATCTGTGGAAAATAACTTAAAATAGAGCAAGTGTGCAGACATATTTCCAATGTCTCATTAAAAATATATGCACCCATCTCATCCCCTTGAGGTTGCATGGAACTACACTGAAATAATTAAAGCAGGGGATGTATGATGTAATGTTAAATTGATAACTTAAAATCCCTGTCCCAATGGTGTAGACAGCTGAAGGCTTGAACGCCAATTACTGACCATTATCTTCTGTTGTACACAGAAAAACTCAGCTATGCGACATCATCTTTTTCCTACGAATCATATCCCCATCTGCCAAATCCTCTCACAATGAAATCCTGGGTTGCACTTAGGGACGCAAACTCCTGAACAGTTTCCTTAAAACGTGTAAGGCCCAATTTAGGAACTACCTGCTAATAAATGAATAGCTAACAAGCCAACAGCTGATTGGCGATAAATACGTTTCTGATTTTGTTCTTTACTCATTTTTTGGTAATGCCTCAGGCATTGTACAACGTATCGTACCTCATTCTGAAGTATAATCTGCTGTTTGAATTTTTCCATGCACTTCAGGTGCTTTGTGCAATTTGCAGTAACACTTTGCACCCACAATGTTTTGATGTGTGCTTTGAACTACAGTGCTGCATGCTTGACACTCCCTTTCATCTCTGTTTCAAACTCTACATTAGCTGGAACAGAGGACCTCTGCATTCACATGTTTCTAATTGTGTCTGTTCAATCAAAACTCATCCTAGCAACACTTGAACTGTCATCCACATCCCCCCCCCCCCCCCTTTCCTGGGCTGCATCCACAGCAATAAATTATCTCTGACAGGGCTCCAATTTAGGCTTTCCCCACCTGTAGCTCTGCCACATGTTAACTGTCAAGAATTACATTTAATGACAGCTCTGACAAGTCCCCCCCCCCCACACTAAAAATTTGGCGCATGATGTCCTACAAGAACCACTTTATGTGTCAAATTCAATAAATGTGAAGTAAACTACATTGGTTGCATTAGAACAGGAAGATATTACTCAACAACATGGCATCATAGCCCAAATTAAAAGAGAGGACAATAGGAAATAATATCGAGCAATGAGGATGCACGCATTACATACATTCAGCATTCAATTTCTATGTGCATTCAAGCGGCATTGCCATGTATGAAGGCTGCAGCCAAAGCAGAACAAGCGGACTGAACAGAATGACATCCAAGAAATTAATTATGAGCATGACAGCAACATGGAAATTATTTCTCCAGCTAACGAGAGGTAGAAAAGCATGTGCTTATATGGTTGTGAGTGTGTGTTTGTAAGAGAGATATTTGGAGTGTGTGAGACACGACACTGCCATCTGCAATGACTGGCTAGTGCTTTTATGGCAGAGGACGGAGAGATGTTAGTGCCAGACCGATTAGAGCTAAACACGGCTACATAGCAATAAGATGCAGTCACCAGTCCATCACCACAAATACTGGACCGAAAATCCATCTGACAATTAGCACACGACCCCTACATCATTTCTCTGAAGGCCTTTAATTATATGCAGTGAGCTGATGCATAATAAATGTCATGAAGGAAGAATAAATAATGTTCTCTCTGTAATGTCCACATCCTGCATAGAATTCACATCCATAACTGAAATTGCAGTTCTCCTTTCTTGTTATCATAGAAATGTGTTAATTGTGAGATATCTCTGAAGCTAAAAAGGATTCTTACTAATTAGCACCTTCGACCATATTGTATTGTAGTCAGTGTTGTTGTATTTTTATGCTGTAACAAACCTACATTATTCCCCACGGAGACCATTATGTTTTTCATCCAATCCGAGTATCATTTCTCAAAAGCAAAAAATAATTAAACAGCTGTAATGCTCCATCTGTCAAGCAACTGTTTTCAGAAAATCATTGTGTGTCAATGTGGAGAAATGTCCTGGCAAGTTGAAAAAGGCAGATTTATTAAGGAAGGAAGCTGTTAATCAACCATTTTTCCACTTTTAAATGCCACTGGCCCCCTGCAGAGGAGACTGCCCTTTTCTTTCGCTTCTGAAGGCAGTTGTGTAATTAAAAGTTGCTTTGTAGGGCAATTTTGGCAGGTTTAGACTATGGCCACAAAAAATATGCACAACTTAGTTTTCACTGATCAGACAGAACTGTCTTAAATATAAAACGTTGAGGAAAAAGCTCCTTGCAGCATAACAAGTGATACCCACTAAACAGATTAGTATTGATTTCACAAAGGCTAGCCGCTCTCAAATTAATCTGCTGAGTCAAGTACAAA
>JAFEUB010000107.1:0-44648 GCA_024529925.1 Ophthalmolycus amberensis | reverse complement strand
TCCTCATCACCAGAGTATCCTCATCACCAGAGTATCCTCATCACCAGAGTATCCTCACTCACCAGAGTATCCTCATCACCAGAGTATCTCATCACCAGAGTATCCTCATCACCAGAGTATCCTCATCACCAGAGTATCTCATCACCAGAGTATCCTCATCCACCAGAGTATCCTCATCACCAGAGTATCCTCATCAACAGAGTATCTTCATCACCAGAGTATCCTCATCACCAGAGTATCCTCATCACCAGAGTATCCTCATCAACAGAGTATCCTTCATCACCAGAGTATCCTCATCACCAGAGTATCCTCATCACCAGAGTATCTTCATCACCAGAGTATCCTCATCACCAGAGTATCCTCATACACCAGAGTATCCTCATCACCAGAGTATCCTCATCACCAGAGTATCTTCATCACCAGAGTATCCTCATCAACAGAGTATCTTCATCACCAGAGTATCCTCGTCACCAGAGTATTCCTCCCACCGATGTATACTTCATCACAGAGTATCCTCATCACCAGAGTATGCCTCAGCCACCAGAGCATCCTCTTCACCAGAGTATCCTTCTTCAGCAGAGTATCCTCATCACCAGATTATCATCATCACCAGAGTATCCTACATTCACCAGATTATCCTCATCACCAGAGTATCTACATCACCAGAGTATGCCTCATCACCAGATATCCTCATCACCAGAGTATCCTCATTCAACAGAGTATCCTCATCAACCAGAGTATCATCATCACCAGAGTATCCTCATCCACAGAGTATCTCATCACAGAGTATCCTCATCACCAGAGTATCTTCATCACCAGAGTATCCTCATCACCAGAGTATCACTCATCACCAGAGTATCCTCATCACCAGAGTATCCTCATCACCAGAGTATCCTCATCACCAGAGTATCCTCATCACCAGAGTATCCTCATCACCAGAGTATCTTCATCACCAGAGTATCCTCATCAACAGAGTATCTTCATCACCAGAGTATCCTCATCACCAGAGTATCTTCATCACCAGAGTATCCTCATCACCAGAGTATCTCCTCACCAGAGTATCCTCATCACCAGAGTATCTTCATCACCAGAGTATCCTCATCACCAGAGTATCCTCTTCACCAGAGTATCCTCATCCACCAGAGTATCCTCATCACCAGAGTATCCTCATCAACCAGAGCTATCCTCATTCACCAGAGTATCCTCATTCAGCAGAGTATCCTCATCACCAGAGTATCCTCATCACCAGAGTATCCTCATCACCAGAGTATCCTTCATCCACCAGAGTATCCTCATCACCAGAGTATGCTCGCCACCAGAGCATCCTCTTCACCAGAGTATCCTCTTCAGCAGAGTATCCTCATCACCAGATTATCATCATCACCAGAGTATCTACATCACCAGATTATCATCATCACCAGAGTATCTACATCACCAGAGTATCCTCATCACCAGAGTATCTATCATCACCAGAGTATCCTCATCACCAGAGTATCCTCATCACCAGAGTATCCTCATCACAGAGTATCTTCATCACCAGAGTATCCTCATCAACAGAGTATCTTCATCACCAGAGTATCCTCGTCACCAGAGTATCCTCACCACCAGAGTATCTCATCACCAGAGTATCTTCATCACCAGAGTATCTCATCACCAGAGTATCCTCATCACCAGAGTATCCTCAGTCACCAGAGTATCCTCATCACCAGAGTATCCTCATCACCAGAGTATCCTTCATCACCAGAGTATCCTCATCACCAGAGTATCCTCATCACCAGAGTATCCTCATCACCAGAGTATCCTCATCACCAGGAGTATCCTTCATCACCAGAGTATCCTCATCACCAGATTATCATCATCACCAGAGTATCTACATCCACCAGAGTATCCTCATCAACAGAGTATCTTCATCACCAGAGTATACTCATCACCAGAGTATCCTCATCAACCAGAGTATCCTCGTCACCAGAGTATCCTCACCACCAGAGTATACTCATCAACAGAGTATCCTCATCACCAGAGTATGCTCATCCACCAGAGCTATCCTCTCACCAGAGTATCCTCTTACAGCAGAGTATCCTCATCACCAGAGTTATCATCATCACCAGAGTATCCTCATCACCAAGAGTATCCATCATCACCAGAGTATCTACATCACCAGAGTATCCTCATCACCAGATTATCATCATCACCAGAGTATCTACATCACCAGAGTATCCTCATCAACAGACTATCTTCATCACCAGAGTATCCTCATCAACCAGAGTATCTTCATCACCAGAGTATCCTCAGTCACCAGAGTATCCTCACCACCAGAGTATCCTCATTCACCAGAGTATCCTTCATCACCAGAGTATCCTCATCACCAGAGTATCTACATCACCAGAGTATCCTCATCACCAGAGTATCCTCATCACCAGAGTATCCTCATCAGCAGAGTATCCTCACCACCAGAGTATCCTCGTCACCAGAGTATCATCATCACCAGAGTATCTACATCACCAGATTATCATCATCACCAGAGTATCTTTATCACCAGAGTATCCTCATCAACAGAGTAACTTCATCAACAGAGTATCCTCATCACCAGAGTATCTTCATCACCAGAGTATCCTCGTCACCAGACTATCCTCACCACCAGAGTATCCTCATCACCAGAGTATCTTCATCACCAGAGTATCCTCATCACCAGAGTATCCTCATCACCTGAGTATCCTCACCACCAGAGTATCCTCATCACCAGATTATCATCATCACCAGAGTATCTACATCACCAGAGTATCCTCATCAACAGAGTATCTTCATCACCAGAGTATCCTCATCAACAGAGTATCTTCGTCACCAGAGTATCCTCTTCACCAGAGTATCCTCATCACCAGAGTATCCTCATCACCAGAGTATCCTCATCACCAGAGTATCCTCATCACCAGAGTATCCTCATCACCAGAGTATCCTCATCACCAGAGTATCTCATCACCAGAGTATCCTCATCACCAGAGTATCTTCATCACCAGAGTATCTTCATCACCAGAGTATCCTCATCACCAGAGTATCCTCATCACCAGAGTATCCTCATCACCAGAGTATCCTCATCACCAGAGTATCCTCATCACCAGAGTATCTCATCACCAGAGTATCCTCATCACCAGAGTATCCTCATCACCAGAGTATCTTCATCACCAGAGTATCTTCATCACCAGAGTATCTTCATCACCAGAGTATCTCATCACCAGAGTATCTTCATCACCAGAGTATCCTCATCAACAGAGTATCCTCATCACCAGAGTATCCTCATCACCAGAGTATCCTCATCACCAGAGTATCCTCATCACCAGAGTATCCTCATCACCAGAGTATCTTCATCACCAGAGTATCCTCAGCAACCGAGTATCTTCATCAACAGAGTATCTTCATCACCAGAGTATCCTCAGCAACAGAGTATCTTCATCACCAGAGTATCCTCGTCACCAGAGTATCCTCTTCACCAGAGTATCCTCACCACCAGAGTATCCTCATCACCAGAGTATCCTCGCCACCAGAGCATCCTCTTCACCAGAGTATCCTCTTCAGCAGAGTATCCTCATCACCAGAGTATCCTCATCACAAGAGTATCCTCTTCACCAGAGTATCCTCACCACCAGAGTATCCTCATCACCAGAGTATGCTCGCCACCAGAGCATCCTCTTCACCAGAGTATCCTCTTCAGCAGAGTATCCTCATCACCAGATTATCATCATCACCAGAGTATCTACATCACCAGATTATCATCATCACCAGAGTATCTACATCACCAGGGTATCCTCATCAACCGAGTATCTTCATCAACAGAGTATCTTCATCACCAGAGTATCCTCATCACCAGAGTATCCTCATCACCAGAGTATCCTCATCACCAGAGTATCCTCATCACCAGAGTATCCTCATCACCAGAGTATCCTCATCACCAGAGTATCCTCATCACCAGAGTATCCTCATCACCAGAGTATCCTCATCACCAGAGTATCCTCATCACCAGAGTATCCTCATCACCAGAGTATCCTCATCACCAGAGTATCCTCATCACCAGAGTATCCTCATCACCAGAGTATCCTCATCACCAGAGTATCCTCATCACCAGAGTATCCTCATCACCAGAGTATCCTCATCACCAGAGTATCCTCATCACCAGAGTATCCTCATCACCAGAGTATCATCATCACCAGAGTATCTACATCACCAGAGTATCCTCATCACCAGAGTATCTTCATCACCAGAGTATCCTCATCAACAGAGTATCTTCATCACCAGAGTATCCTCATCACCAGAGTATCCTCATCACCAGAGTATCCTCATCACCAGAGTATCCTCATCACCAGAGTATCCTCATCACCAGAGTATCCTCATCACCAGAGTATCCTCATCACCAGAGTATCCTCATCACCAGAGTATCCTCATCACCAGAGTATCCTCATCACCAGAGTATCCTCATCACCAGAGTATCCTCATCACCAGAGTATCCTCATCACCAGAGTATCCTCATCACCAGAGTATCCTCATCACCAGAGTATCCTCATCACCAGAGTATCCTCATCACCAGAGTATCTCATCACCAGAGTATCCTCATCACCAGAGTATCTCATCACCAGAGTATCCTCATCACCAGAGTATCCTCATCAACAGAGTATCTTCATCACCAGAGTATCCTCATCAACAGAGTATCTTCATCACCAGAGTATCCTCATCACCAGAGTATCCTCATCACCAGAGTATCCTCATCACCAGAGTATCCTCATCACCAGAGTATCCTCATCACCAGAGTATCCTCATCACCAGAGTATCCTCTTCAGCAGAGTATCCTCATCACCAGAGTATCATCATCACCAGAGTATCCTACATCACCAGATTATCATCATCACCAGAGTATCTACATCACCAGAGTATCCTCATCAACAGAGTATCTTCATCACCAGAGTATCCTCATCAACAGAGTATCTTCATCACCAGAGTATCTTCATCAACAGAGTATCTTCATCACCAGAGTATGCTCATCACCATGAGTATCTTCATCACCAGAGTATCTTCATCAACAGAGTATCCTCATCAACAGAGTATCCTCATCACCAGAGTATCCTCATCATCAGAGTATCCTCATCACCAGAGTATCCTCAGCAACAGAGTATCTTCATCACCAGAGTATCCTCAACACCAGAGTATCCTCATCACCAGAGTATCCTCATCACCAGAGTATCTTCATCACCAGAGTATCCTCATCACCAGAGTATCTTCATCACCAGAGTATCTTCATCAACAGAGTATCCTCATCAACAGAGTATCCTCATCACCAGAGTATCCTCATCACCAGAGTATCCTCATCACCAGATTATCATCATCACCAGAGTATCTACATCACCAGAGTATCCTCATCACCAGAGTATCTTCATCACCAGAGTATCTTCATCAACAGAGTATCTTCATCACCAGAGTATGCTCATCAACAGAGTATCTTCATCACCAGAGTATGCTCATCACCTGAGTATCTTCATCACCAGAGTATCCTCAGCAACAGAGTATCTTCATCACCAGAGTATCCTCGTCACCAGAGTATCCTCTTCACCAGAGTATCCTCACCACCAGAGTATCCTCGTCACCAGAGTATCCTCGCCACCAGAGCATCCTCTTCACCAGAGTATCCTCGCCACCAGAGCATCCTCTTCACCAGAGTATCCTCTTCAGCAGAGTATCCTCATCACCAGAGTATCCTCATCACAAGAGTATCCTCTTCACCAGAGTATCCTCACCACCAGAGTATCCTCATCACCAGAGTATGCTCGCCACCAGAGCATCCTCTTCACCAGAGTATCCTCTTCAGCAGAGTATCCTCATCACCAGATTATCATCATCACCAGAGTATCTACATCACCAGATTATCATCATCACCAGAGTATCTACATCACCAGAGTATCCTCATCACCAGATTATCATCATCACCAGAGTATCTACATCACCAGGGTATCCTCATCAACAGAGTATCTTCATCACCAGAGTATCCTCATCAACAGAGTATCTTCATCACCAGAGTATCCTCGTCACCAGAGTATCCTCACCACCAGAGTATCCTCGTAACCAGAGTATCCTCACCACCAGAGTATCCTCATCAACAGAGTATCTTCATCAACAGCGTATCCTCATCACGAGAGTATCCTCATCACCAGAGTATCCTCATCACCAGAGTATCCTCATCACCAGAGTATCCTCGTCACCAGAGTATCCTCACCACCAGAGTATCCTCATCACCGGAGTATCTTCATCACCAGAGTATCCTCATCACCAGATTATCATCATCACCAGAGTATCTACATCACCAGAGTATCCTCATCAACAGAATATCTTCATCACCAGAGTATACTCATCAACAGAGTATCTTCATCACCAGAGTATCCTCGTCACCAGAGTATCCTCACCACCAGAGTATACTCATCAACAGAGTATCTTCATCACCAGAGTATGCTCGCCACCAGAGCATCCTCTTCACCAGAGTATCCTCTTCAGCAGAGTATCCTCATCACCAGATTATCATCATCACCAGAGTATCTACATCACCAGATTATCAGCATCACCAGAGTATCTACATCACCAGAGTATCCTCATCAACAGAGTATCTTCATCACCAGAGTATCCTCATCAACAGAGTATCTTCATCACCAGAGTATCTTCATCAACAGAGTATCTTCATCACCAGAGTATGCTCATCACCTGAGTATCTTCATCACCAGAGTATCTTCATCAACAGAGTATCCTCATCAACAGAGTATCCTCATCACCAGATGATCCTCATCATCAGAGTATCCTCACCACCAGAGTATCCTCAGCAACAGAGTATCTTCATCACCAGAGTATCCTCAACACCAGAGTATCCTCATCACCAGAGTATCCTCATCACCAGAGTATCTTCATCACCAGAGTATCCTCATCACCAGAGTATCTTCATCACCAGAGTATCTTCATCAACAGAGTATCCTCATCAACAGACTATCCTCATCACCAGAGTATCCTCACCACCAGAGTATCCTCATCACCAGATTATCATCATCACCAGAGTATCTACATCACCAGAGTATCCTCATCACCAGAGTATCTTCATCACCAGAGTATCTTCATCAACAGAGTATCTTCATCACCAGAGTATGCTCATCAACAGAGTATCTTCATCACCAGAGTATGCTCATCACCTGAGTATCTTCATCACCAGAGTATCCTCAGCAACAGAGTATCTTCATCACCAGAGTATCCTCGTCACCAGAGTATCCTCTTCACCAGAGTATCCTCACCACCAGAGTATCCTCGTCACCAGAGTATCCTCGCCACCAGAGCATCCTCTTCACCAGAGTATCCTCGCCACCAGAGCATCCTCTTCACCAGAGTATCCTCTTCAGCAGAGTATCCTCATCACCAGAGTATCCTCATCACAAGAGTATCCTCTTCACCAGAGTATCCTCACCACCAGAGTATCCTCATCACCAGAGTATGCTCGCCACCAGAGCATCCTCTTCACCAGAGTATCCTCTTCAGCAGAGTATCCTCATCACCAGATTATCATCATCACCAGAGTATCTACATCACCAGATTATCATCATCACCAGAGTATCTACATCACCAGAGTATCCTCATCACCAGATTATCATCATCACCAGAGTATCTACATCACCAGGGTATCCTCATCAACAGAGTATCTTCATCACCAGAGTATCCTCATCAACAGAGTATCTTCATCACCAGAGTATCCTCGTCACCAGAGTATCCTCACCACCAGAGTATCCTCGTAACCAGAGTATCCTCACCACCAGAGTATCCTCATCAACAGAGTATCTTCATCAACAGCGTATCCTCATCACGAGAGTATCCTCATCACCAGAGTATCCTCATCACCAGAGTATCCTCATCACCAGAGTATCCTCGTCACCAGAGTATCCTCACCACCAGAGTATCCTCATCACCGGAGTATCTTCATCACCAGAGTATCCTCATCACCAGATTATCATCATCACCAGAGTATCTACATCACCAGAGTATCCTCATCAACAGAATATCTTCATCACCAGAGTATACTCATCAACAGAGTATCTTCATCACCAGAGTATCCTCGTCACCAGAGTATCCTCACCACCAGAGTATACTCATCAACAGAGTATCTTCATCACCAGAGTATGCTCGCCACCAGAGCATCCTCTTCACCAGAGTATCCTCTTCAGCAGAGTATCCTCATCACCAGATTATCATCATCACCAGAGTATCTACATCACCAGATTATCATCATCACCAGAGTATCTACATCACCAGAGTATCCTCATCACCAGATTATCATCATCACCAGAGTATCTACATCACCAGGGTATCCTCATCAACAGACTATCTTCATCACCAGAGTATCCTCATCAACAGAGTATCTTCATCACCAGAGTATCCTCGTCACCAGAGTATCCTCACCACCAGAGTATCCTCATCACCAGAGTATCTTCATCACCAGAGCATTCTCATCACCAGAGTATCCTCATCACCTGAGTATCCTCGTGACCAGAGTATCCTCACCACCAGAGTATCCTCATCAACAGAGTATCTTCATCAACAGCGTATCCTCATCACGAGAGTATCCTCATCACCAGAGTATCCTCATCACCAGAGTATCCTCGTCACCAGAGTATCTTCATCACCAGAGTATCCTCATCACCAGATTATCATCATCACCAGAGTATCTACATCACCAGAGTATCCTCATCAACAGAGTATCTTCATCACCAGAGTATACTCATCAACAGAGTATCTTCATCACCAGAGTATCCTCGTCACCAGAGTATCCTCACCACCAGAGTATACTCATCAACAGAGTATCTTCATCACCAGAGTATCCTCGTCACCAGAGTATCCTCACCACCAGAGTATACTAATCAACAGAGTATCCTCATCACCAGATGATCCTCATCATCAGAGTATCCTCATCACCAGAGTATCCTCACCACCAGAGTATCCTCATCACCAGAGTATCCTCATCACCAGATTATCATCATCACCAGAGTATCTACATCACCAGATTATCATCATCACCAGAGTATCTACATCACCAGAGTATCCTCATCACCAGATTATCATCATCACCAGAGTATCTACATCACCAGAGTATCCTCATCACCAGAGTATCCTCATCAGCAGAGTATCCTCACCACCAGAGTATCCTCGTCACCAGAGTATCATCATCACCAGAGTATCTACATCACCAGATTATCATCATCACCAGAGTATCTTTATCACCAGAGTATCCTCATCAACAGAGTAACTTCATCAACAGAGTATCCTCATCACCAGAGTATCTTCATCACCAGAGTATCCTCGTCACCAGACTATCCTCACCACCAGAGTATCCTCATCACCAGAGTATCTTCATCACCAGAGTATCCTCATCACCAGAGTATCCTCATCACCTGAGTATCCTCACCACCAGAGTATCCTCATCACCAGATTATCATCATCACCAGAGTATCTACATCACCAGAGTATCCTCATCAACAGAGTATCTTCATCACCAGAGTATCCTCATCAACAGAGTATCTTCGTCACCAGAGTATCCTCTTCACCAGAGTATCCTCATCACCAGAGTATCCTCCTCACCAGAGTATCCTCATCACCAGAGTATCCACATCACCAGAGTATCCTCATCACCAGAGTATCCTCATCACCAGAGTATCCTCATCAGCAGAGTATCCTCACCACCAGAGTATCCTCGTCACCAGAGTATCATCATCACCAGAGTATCTACATCACCAGATTATCATCATCACCAGAGTATCTTTATCACCAGAGTATCCTCATCAACAGATTATCTTCATCAACAGAGTATCCTCATCACCAGAGTATCCTCATCACCAGAGTATCCTCGTCACCGGAGTATCTTCATCACCAGAGTATCCTCATCACCAGATTATCATCATCACCAGAGTATCTACATCACCAGAGTATCCTCATCAACAGAGTATCTTCATCACCAGAGTATACTCATCAACAGAGTATCTTCATCACCAGAGTATCCTCATCACCAGAGTATCCTCACCACCAGAGTATACTCATCAACAGAGTATCTTCATCACCAGAGTATGCTCGCCACCAGAGCATCCTCTTCACCAGAGTATCCTCTTCAGCAGAGTATCCTCATCACCAGATTATCATCATCACCAGAGTATCTACATCACCAGAGTATCCTCATCACCAGATTATCATCATCACCAGAGTATCTACATCACCAGAGTATCCTCATCACCAGAGTATCCTCATCACCAGAGTATCCTCATCAGCAGAGTATCCTCACCACCAGAGTATCCTCGTCACCAGAGTATCATCATCACCAGAGTATCTACATCACCAGATTATCATCATCACCAGAGTATCTTTATCACCAGAGTATCCTCATCAACAGAGTAACTTCATCAACAGAGTATCCTCATCACCAGAGTATCTTCATCACCAGAGTATCCTCGTCACCAGACTATCCTCACCACCAGAGTATCCTCATCACCAGAGTATCTTCATCACCAGAGTATCCTCATCACCAGAGTATCCTCATCACCTGAGTATCCTCACCACCAGAGTATCCTCATCACCAGATTATCATCATCACCAGAGTATCTACATCACCAGAGTATCCTCATCAACAGAGTATCTTCATCACCAGAGTATCCTCATCAACAGAGTATCTTCGTCACCAGAGTATCCTCTTCACCAGAGTATCCTCATCACCAGAGTATCCTCCTCACCAGAGTATCCTCATCACCAGAGTATCCACATCACCAGAGTATCCTCATCACCAGAGTATCCTCATCACCAGAGTATCCTCATCAGCAGAGTATCCTCACCACCAGAGTATCCTCGTCACCAGAGTATCATCATCACCAGAGTATCTACATCACCAGATTATCATCATCACCAGAGTATCTTTATCACCAGAGTATCCTCATCAACAGATTATCTTCATCAACAGAGTATCCTCATCACCAGAGTATCCTCATCACCAGAGTATCCTCGTCACCGGAGTATCTTCATCACCAGAGTATCCTCATCACCAGATTATCATCATCACCAGAGTATCTACATCACCAGAGTATCCTCATCAACAGAGTATCTTCATCACCAGAGTATCCTCATCAACAGAGTATCTTCATCACCAGAGTATACTCATCAACAGAGTATCTTCATCACCAGAGTATCCTCGTCACCAGAGTATCCTCACCACCAGAGTATACTCATCAACAGAGTATCTTCATCACCAGAGTATCCTCGTCACCAGAGTATCCTCACCACCAGAGTATACTAATCAACAGAGTATCCTCATCACCAGATGATCCTCATCATCAGAGTATCCTCATCACCAGAGTATCCTCACCACCAGAGTATCCTCATCACCAGAGTATCCTCATCACCAGATTATCATCATCACCAGAGTATCTACATCACCAGATTATCATCATCACCAGAGTATCTACATCACCAGAGTATCCTCATCACCAGATTATCATCATCACCAGAGTATCTACATCACCAGAGTATCCTCATCACCAGAGTATCCTCATCACCAGAGTATCCTCATCAGCAGAGTATCCTCACCACCAGAGTATCCTCGTCACCAGAGTATCATCATCACCAGAGTATCTACATCACCAGATTATCATCATCACCAGAGTATCTTTATCACCAGAGTATCCTCATCAACAGAGTAACTTCATCAACAGAGTATCCTCATCACCAGAGTATCTTCATCACCAGAGTATCCTCGTCACCAGACTATCCTCACCACCAGAGTATCCTCATCACCAGAGTATCTTCATCACCAGAGTATCCTCATCACCAGAGTATCCTCATCACCTGAGTATCCTCACCACCAGAGTATCCTCATCACCAGATTATCATCATCACCAGAGTATCTACATCACCAGAGTATCCTCATCAACAGAGTATCTTCATCACCAGAGTATCCTCATCAACAGAGTATCTTCGTCACCAGAGTATCCTCTTCACCAGAGTATCCTCATCACCAGAGTATCCTCCTCACCAGAGTATCCTCATCACCAGAGTATCCACATCACCAGAGTATCCTCATCACCAGAGTATCCTCATCACCAGAGTATCCTCATCAGCAGAGTATCCTCACCACCAGAGTATCCTCGTCACCAGAGTATCATCATCACCAGAGTATCTACATCACCAGATTATCATCATCACCAGAGTATCTTTATCACCAGAGTATCCTCATCAACAGATTATCTTCATCAACAGAGTATCCTCATCACCAGAGTATCCTCATCACCAGAGTATCCTCGTCACCGGAGTATCTTCATCACCAGAGTATCCTCATCACCAGATTATCATCATCACCAGAGTATCTACATCACCAGAGTATCCTCATCAACAGAGTATCTTCATCACCAGAGTATACTCATCAACAGAGTATCTTCATCACCAGAGTATCCTCATCACCAGAGTATCCTCACCACCAGAGTATACTCATCAACAGAGTATCTTCATCACCAGAGTATGCTCGCCACCAGAGCATCCTCTTCACCAGAGTATCCTCTTCAGCAGAGTATCCTCATCACCAGATTATCATCATCACCAGAGTATCTACATCACCAGATTATCATCATCACCAGAGTATCTACATCACCAGAGTATCCTCATCACCAGATTATCATCATCACCAGAGTATCTACATCACCAGGGTATCCTCATCAACAGACTATCTTCATCACCAGAGTATCATCATCACCAGAGTATCTACATCACCAGGATATCCTCATCAACAGACTATCTTCATCACCAGAGTATCCTCATCACCAGAGTATCTTCATCACCAGAGCATTCTCATCACCAGAGTATCCTCATCACCTGAGTATCCTCGTGACCAGAGTATCCTCACCACCAGAGTATCCTCATCAACAGAGTATCTTCATCAACAGCGTATCCTCATCAAGAGAGTATCCTCATCACCAGAGTATCTTCATCACCAGAGTATCCTCATCACCAGATTATCATCATCACCAGAGTATCTACATCACCAGAGTATCCTCATCAACAGAGTATCTTCATCACCAGAGTATACTCATCAACAGAGTATCTTCATCACCAGAGTATCCTCGTCACCAGAGTATCCTCACCACCAGAGTATACTCATCAACAGAGTATCTTCATCACCAGAGTATCCTCGTCACCAGAGTATCCTCACCACCAGAGTATACTAATCAACAGAGTATCCTCATCACCAGATGATCCTCATCATCAGAGTATCCTTATCACCAGAGTATCCTCACCACCAGAGTATCCTCATCACCAGAGTATCCTCATCACCAGATTATCATCATCACCAGAGTATCTACATCACCAGATTATCATCATCACCAGAGTATCTACATCACCAGAGTATCCTCATCACCAGATTATCATCATCACCAGAGTATCTACATCACCAGAGTATCCTCATCACCAGAGTATCCTCATCACCAGAGTATCCTCATCAGCAGAGTATCCTCACCACCAGAGTATCCTCGTCACCAGAGTATCATCATCACCAGAGTATCTACATCACCAGATTATCATCATCACCAGAGTATCTTTATCACCAGAGTATCCTCATCAACAGAGTAACTTCATCAACAGAGTATCCTCATCACCAGAGTATCTTCATCACCAGAGTATCCTCGTCACCAGACTATCCTCACCACCAGAGTATCCTCATCACCAGAGTATCTTCATCACCAGAGTATCCTCATCACCAGAGTATCCTCATCACCTGAGTATCCTCACCACCAGAGTATCCTCATCACCAGATTATCATCATCACCAGAGTATCTACATCACCAGAGTATCCTCATCAACAGAGTATCTTCATCACCAGAGTATCCTCATCAACAGAGTATCTTCGTCACCAGAGTATCCTCGTCACCAGAGTATCCTCATCACCAGAGTATCCTCCTCACCAGAGTATCCTCATCACCAGAGTATCCACATCACCAGAGTATCCTCATCACCAGAGTATCCTCATCACCAGAGTATCCTCATCAGCAGAGTATCCTCACCACCAGAGTATCCTCGTCACCAGAGTATCATCATCACCAGAGTATCTACATCACCAGATTATCATCATCACCAGAGTATCTTTATCACCAGAGTATCCTCATCAACAGATTATCTTCATCAACAGAGTATCCTCATCACCAGAGTATCCTCATCACCGGAGTATCTTCATCACCAGAGTATCCTCATCACCAGATTATCATCATCACCAGAGTATCTACATCACCAGAGTATCCTCATCAACAGAGTATCTTCATCACCAGAGTATACTCATCAACAGAGTATCTTCATCACCAGAGTATCCTCGTCACCAGAGTATCCTCACCACCAGAGTATACTCATCAACAGAGTATCTTCATCACCAGAGTATGCTCGCCACCAGAGCATCCTCTTCACCAGAGTATCCTCTTCAGCAGAGTATCCTCATCACCAGATTATCATCATCACCAGAGTATCTACATCACCAGATTATCATCATCACCAGAGTATCTACATCACCAGAGTATCCTCATCACCAGATTATCATCATCACCAGAGTATCTACATCACCAGGGTATCCTCATCAACAGACTATCTTCATCACCAGAGTATCCTCATCAACAGAGTATCTTCATCACCAGAGTATCCTCGTCACCAGAGTATCCTCACCACCAGAGTATCCTCATCACCAGAGTATCTTCATCACCAGAGCATTCTCATCACCAGAGTATCCTCATCACCTGAGTATCCTCGTGACCAGAGTATCCTCACCACCAGAGTATCCTCATCAACAGAGTATCTTCATCAACGGCGTATCCTCATCACGAGAGTATCCTCATCACCAGAGTATCCTCATCACCAGAGTATCCTCGTCACCAGAGTATCTTCATCACCAGAGTATCCTCATCACCAGATTATCATCATCACCAGAGTATCTACATCACCAGAGTATCCTCATCAACAGAGTATCTTCATCACCAGAGTATACTCATCAACAGAGTATCTTCATCACCAGAGTATCCTCGTCACCAGAGTATCCTTACCACCAGAGTATACTCATCAACAGAGTATCTTCATCACCTAGAGTATCCTCGTCACCAGAGTATCCTCACCACCAGAGTATACTAATCAACAGAGTATCCTCATCACCAGATGATCCTCATCATCAGAGTATCCTCATCACCAGAGTATCCTCATCACCAGAGTATCCTCACCACCAGAGTATCCTCATCACCAGAGTATCCTCATCACCAGATTATCATCATCACCAGAGTATCTACATCACCAGATTATCATCATCACCAGAGTATCTACATCACCAGAGTATCCTCATCACCAGATTATCATCATCACCAGAGTATCTACATCACCAGAGTATCCTCATCACCAGAGTATCCTCATCACCAGAGTATCCTCATCACCAGAGTATCCTCGTCACCAGAGTATCCTCACCACCAGAGTATCCTCTTCACCAGAGTATCCTCATCACCAGAGTATCCTCACCACCAGAGTATCCTCACCACAAGAGTATCTTCATCACCAGAGTATCCTCATCACCAGAGTATCCTCACCACCATAGTATCCTCATCACCAGATTAGCATCATCACCAGAGTATCTACATCACCAGAGTATCCTCATCAACAGAGTATCTTCATCACCAGAGTATGCTCATCACCTGAGTATCTTCATCACCAGAGTATCTTCATCAACAGAGTATCCTCATCAACAGAGTATCCTCATCACCAGATGATCCTCATCATCAGAGTATCCTCACCACCAGAGTATCCTCAGCAACAGAGTATCTACATCACCAGAGTATGCTCGCCACCAGAGCATCCTCTTCACCAGAGTATCCTCTTCAGCAGAGTATCCTCATCACCAGATTATCATCATCACCAGAGTATCTACATCACCAGATTATCATCATCACCAGAGTATCTACATCACCAGAGTATCCTCATCACCAGATTATCATCATCACCAGAGTATCTACATCACCAGATTATCCTCATCACCAGAGTATCCTCGCCACCAGTGCATCCTCTTCACCAGAGTATCCTCCTCACCAGAGTATCTTCATCACCAGAGCATTCTCATCACCAGAGTATCCTCATCATCAGAGTATCCTCATCACCAGAGTATCTTCATCAACAGAGTATCCTCATCAACAGAGTATCCTCTTCAACAGAGTATCCTCACCACCAGAGTATCTTCATCACCAGAGTATCTTCATCAACAGAGTATCTTCATCACCAGAGTATCCTCATCAACAGAGTATCTTCATCACCAGAGTATCCTCGTCACCAGAGTATCCTCACCACCAGAGTATCTTCATCACCAGAGTATCCTCGTCACCAGAGTATCCTCACTACCAGAGTATCCTCATCACCAGAGTATCTTCATCACCAGAGTATCCTCATCAACAGAGTATCTTCATCACCAGAGTATCCTCGTCACCAGAGTATCCTCACCACCAGAGTATCCTCGTAACCAGAGTATCCTCACCACCAGAGTATCCTCATCAACAGAGTATCTTCATCAACAGCGTATCCTCATCACGAGAGTATCCTCATCACCAGAGTATCCTCATCACCAGAGTATCCTCATCACCAGAGTATCCTCGTCACCAGAGTATCCTCACCACCAGAGTATCCTCTTCACCAGAGTATCCTCATCACCAGAGTATCCTCACCACCAGAGTATCCTCACCACAAGAGTATCTTCATCACCAGAGTATCCTCATCACCAGAGTATCCTCACCACCATAGTATCCTCATCACCAGATTAGCATCATCACCAGAGTATCTACATCACCAGAGTATCCTCATCAACAGAGTATCTTCATCACCAGAGTATGCTCATCACCTGAGTATCTTCATCACCAGAGTATCTTCACCAACAGAGTATCCTCACCACCAGAGTATCCTCGTAACCAGAGTATCCTCACCACCAGAGTATCCTCATCAACAGAGTATCTTCATCAACAGCGTATCCTCATCACGAGAGTATCCTCATCACCAGAGTATCCTCATCACCAGAGTATCCTCATCACCAGAGTATCCTCGTCACCAGAGTATCCTCACCACCAGAGTATCCTCTTCACCAGAGTATCCTCATCACCAGAGTATCCTCACCACCAGAGTATCCTCACCACAAGAGTATCTTCATCACCAGAGTATCCTCATCACCAGAGTATCCTCACCACCATAGTATCCTCATCACCAGATTAGCATCATCACCAGAGTATCTACATCACCAGAGTATCCTCATCAACAGAGTATCTTCATCACCAGAGTATCCTCATCAACAGAGTATCTTCATCAACAGAGTATCTTCATCACCAGAGTATCCTCGTCACCAGAGTATCCTCACCACCAGAGTATCCTCATCACCAGAGTATCTTCATCACCAGAGCATTCTCATCACCAGAGTATCCTCATCACCTGAGTATCCTCGTCACCAGAGTATCCTCTGGTGGTGAGGATACTCTGGTGATGAGGATACTCTGGTGATGAGGATACTCTGGTGATGAGGATACTCTGGTGATGAGGATACTCTGATGATGAGGATCATCTGGTGATGAGGATACTCTGTTGATTAGTATACTCTGGTGGTGAGGATACTCTGGTGACGAGGATACTCTGGTGATGAAGATACTCTGTTGATGAGTATGCTCTGGTGGTGAGGATACTCTGGTGACGAGGATACTCTGGTGATGAAGATACTCTGTTGATGAGTATACTCTGGTGATGAAGATACTCTGTTGATGAGGAGACTCTGGTGATGTAGATACTCTGGTGATGATGATAATCTGGTGATGAGGATACTCTGGTGATGAAGATACTCTGGTGACGAGGATACTCTGGTGATGAGGATACTCTGGTGATGAGGATACTCTCGTGATGAGGATACGCTGTTGATGAAGATACTCTGGTCACGAGGATACTCAGGTGATGAGGATACTCTGTTGATGAAGATACTCTGGTGATAAAGATACTCTGGTGATGAGGATACTCTGGTGATGAAGATACTCTGGTGATGAGGATACTCTGGTGATGAAGATACTCTGTTGATGAGGATACTCTGGTGATGTAGATACTCTGGTGATGATGATAATCTGGTGATGTAGATACTCTGGTGATGATGATAATCTGGTGATGAGGACACTCTGGTGATGAGGATACTCTGGTGAAGAGGATACTCTGGTGGTGAGGATACTCTGGTGAAGAGGATACTCTGTTGATGAGGATACTCTGGTGATGTAGATATTCTGGTGATGATGATAATCTGGTGATGAGGATACTCTGGTGGTGAGGATACTCTGGTGATGAGGATACTCTGGTGATGAAGATACTCTTGTGGTGAGGATACTCTGGTGGTGAGGATACTCTGGTGATGAGGATACTCTGGTGAAGAGGATACTCTGGTGGTGAGGATACTCTGGTGATGAGGATACTCTCGTGAAGAGGATACTCTGTTGATGAGGATACTCTGGTGATGAAGATACTCTGGTGATGAGGATACTCTGATTATGAGGATCATCTGGTGATGAAGAAAGTCTGGTGATGAGGATACTCTGTTGATGAAGATACTCTGGTGATGTGGATAATCTGGTGATACAAATATTATGGTGATGAGGATGCTCTGATGATGAGGATCATCTGGTGATGAGGATACTCTGTTGATGAGGATACTCTGTTGATGAAGATACTCTGGTGATGAGGATACTCTGGTGATGAGGATACTCTGGTGATGAAGATACACTGGTGATGAAGATACTCTGGTGATGAGGATACTCTGGTGATGAAGATACTCTGGTGATGAGGATACTCTGGTGATGAGGATACTCTGGTGTTGAGGATACTCTGGTGATGAGGATACTCTGGTGATGAAGATACTCTGTTGCTGAGGATACTCTGGTGGTGAGGATACTCTGATGATGAGGATCATCTGGTGATGAGGATAGTCTGTTGATGAGGATACTCTGGTGATGAAGATACTCAGGTGATGAGCATACTCTGGTGATGAAGATACTCTGTTGATGAAGATACTCTGGTGATGAAGATACTCTGTTGATGTAGATACTCTGGTGATGAGGATACTCTCGTGATGAGGATACGCTGTTGATGAAGATACTCTGTTGATGAGGATACTCTGGTGATGTAGATACTCTGGTGATGATGATAATCTGGTGATGAGGATACTCTGCTGAAGAGGATACTCTGGTGAAGAGGATGCTCTGGTGGCGAGCATACTCTGGTGATGAAGATACTCTGTTGATGAGTATACTCTGGTGGTGAGGATACTCTGGTGACGAGGATACTCTGGTGATGAAGATATTCTGTTGATGAGGATACTCTGGTGATGTAGATACTCTGGTGATGATGATAATCTGGTGATGAGGATACTCTGGTGATGAAGATACTCCGGTGATGAGGATACTCTGGTGACGAGGATACTCTGGTGATGAGGATACTCTGGTGATGAGGATACTCTGGTGATGAGGATACTCTCGTGATGAGGATACGCTGTTGATGAAGATACTCTGTTGATGAGGATACTCTGGTGGTGAGGATACTCTGGTTACGAGGATACTCTGGTGGTGAGGATACTCTGGTGACGAGGATACTCTGGTGATGAAGATACTCTGTTGATGAGGATACTCTGGTGATGAAGATACTCTGTTGATGAGGATACCCTGGTGATGTAGATACTCTGGTGATGAGGATACTCTGGTGATGTAGATACTCTGGTGATGATGATAATCTGGTGATGTAGATACTCTGGTGATGATGATAATCTGGTGATGAGGATACTCTGCTGAATAGGATACTCTGGTGAAGAGGATGCTCTGGTGGCGAGCATACTCTGGTGATGAGGATACTCTGGTGGTGAGGATACTCTTGTGAAGAGGATACTCTTGTGATGAGGATACTCTGGTGATGAGGCTACTCTGCTGAAGAGGATACTCTGGTGAAGAGGATGCTCTGGTGGCGAGGATACTCTGGTGACGAGGATACTCTGGTGGTGAGGATACTCTGGTGAAGAGGATACTCTGGTGACGAGGATACTCTGGTGATGAAGATACTCTGTTGCTGAGGATACTCTGGTGATGAAGATACTCAGGTGATGAGCATACTCTGGTGATGAAGATACTCTGTTGATGAAGATACTCTGGTGATGAAGATACTCTGGTGATGAGGATACTCTGGTGATGTAGATACTCTGGTGATGATGATAATCTGGTGATGAGGATACTCTGGTGGTGAGGATACTCTGGTGATGAGGATAGTCTGTTGATGAGGATACTCTGGTGATGAGGATACTCTCGTGATGAGGATACGCTGTTGATGAAGATACTCTGTTGATGAGGATACTCTGGTGGTGAGGATACTCTGGTTACGAGGATACTCAGGTGATGAGGATACTCTGGTGATGAGAATGCTCTGGTGATGAAGATACTCTGGTGATGAGGATACTCTGGTGGTGAGGATACTCTGGTGACGAGGATACTCTGGTGATGAAGATACTCTGTTGATGAGGATACTCTGGTGATGAAGATACTCTGTTGATGAGGATACCCTGGTGATGTAGATACTCTGGTGATGATGATAATCTGGTGATGAGGATACTCTGGTGATGTAGATACTCTGGTGATGATGATAATCTGGTGATGTAGATACTCTGGTGATGATGATAATCTGGTGATGAGGATACTCTGCTGAAGAGGATACTCTGGTGAAGAGGATGCTCTGGTGGCGAGCATACTCTGGTGATGAGGATACTCTGGTGGTGAGGATACTCTGGTGAAGAGGATACTCTTGTGATGAGGATACTCTGGTGATGAGGATACTCTGCTGAAGAGGATACTCTGGTGAAGAGGATGCTCTGGTGGCAAGGATACTCTGGTGATGAGGATACTCTGGTGGTGAGGATACTCTGGTGAAGAGGATACTCTGGTGACGAGGATACTCTGGTGATGAAGATACTCTGTTGCTGAGGATACTCTGGTGATGAAGATACTCTGTTGATGAAGATACTCGGTTGCTGAGGATACTCTTGTGATGAAGATACTCTGTTGATGAAGATACTCTGGTGATGAAGATACTCTGGTGGTGAGGATAATCTGATGATGAGGATCATCTGGTGATGAGGATACTCTGTTGATGAGGATACTCTGTTGATGAAGATCCTCTGGTGATGAAGATACTCAGGTGATGAGCATACTCTGGTGATGAAGATACTCTGTTGATGAAGATACTCTGGTGATGAAGATACTCTGGTGATGAGGATACTCTGGTGATGTAGATACTCTGGTGATGATGATAATCTGGTGATGAGGATACTCTGGTGGTGAGGATACTCTGGTGATGAGGATACTTTGTTGATGAGGATACTCTGTTGATGAAGATACTCTGGTGATAAAGATACTCTGGTGATGAGGATACTCTGGTGATGAAGATACTCTGGTGATGAGGATACTCTGGTGATGAAGATACTCTGTTGATGAGGATACTCTGGTGATGTAGATACTCTGGTGATGATGATAATCTGGTGATGTAGATACTCTGGTGATGATGATAATCTGGTGATGAGGACACTCTGGTGATGAGGATACTCTGGTGAAGAGGATACTCTGGTGGTGAGGATACTCTGGTGAAGAGGATACTCTGTTGATGAGGATACTCTGGTGATGTAGATATTCTGGTGATGATGATAATCTGGTGATGAGGATACTCTGGTGGTGAGGATACTCTGGTGATGAGGATACTCTGGTGATGAAGATACTCTTGTGGTGAGGATACTCTGGTGGTGAGGATACTCTGGTGATGAGGATACTCTGGTGAAGAGGATACTCTGGTGGTGAGGATACTCTGGTGATGAGGATACTCTCGTGAAGAGGATACTCTGTTGATGAGGATACTCTGGTGATGAAGATACTCTGGTGATGAGGATACTCTGATTATGAGGATCATCTGGTGATGAAGAAAGTCTGGTGATGAGGATACTCTGTTGATGAAGATACTCTGGTGATGTGGATAATCTGGTGATACAAATATTATGGTGATGAGGATGCTCTGATGATGAGGATCATCTGATGATGAGGATACTCTGTTGATGAGGATACTCTGTTGATGAAGATACTCTGGTGATGAGGATACTCTGGTGATGAGGATACTCTGGTGATGAAGATACACTGGTGATGAGGATACTCTGGTGATGAGGATACTCTGGTGATGAAGATACTCTGGTGATGAAGATACTCTGTTGATGAAGATCCTCTGGTGATGAAGATACTCAGGTGATGAGCATACTCTGGTGATGAAGATACTCTGTTGATGAAGATACTCTGTTGATGAAGATACTCTGGTGATGAAGATACTCTGGTGATGAGGATACTCTGGTGATGTGGATACTCTGGTGATGAGGATACTCTGGTGATGAGGATACTCTGGTGGTGAGGATACTCTGGTGACGAGGATACTCTGGTGATGAAGATACTCTGTTGCTGAGGATACTCTGGTGGTGAGGATACTCTGATGATGAGGATCATCTGGTGATGAGGATACTCTGTTGATGAGGATACTCTGTTGATGAGGATACTCTGTTGATGAAGATACTCTGGTGATGAAGATACTCAGGTGATGAGCATACTCTGGTGATGAAGATACTCTGTTGATGAAGATACTCTGGTGATGAAGATACTCTGTTGAAGAGGATACTCTGGTGATGTAGATACTCTGGTGATGATGATAATCTGGTGATGTAGATACTCTGGTGATGAGGATACTCTGGTGAAGAGGATACTCTGGTGGTGAGGATACTCTGGTGAAGAGGATACTCTGTTGATGAGGATACTCTGGTGACGAGGATACTCTGGTGATGATGATACTCTGGTGACGATACTCTGGTGGTGAGGATACTCTGCTGATGAGGATACTCTGGTGATGAGGATACTCTGGTGATGAGGATACTCTGGTGATGTAGATACTCTGGTGATGATGATAATCTGGTGATGAGGATACTCTGGTGATGTAGATACTCTGGTGATGATGATAATCTGGTGATGTAGATACTCTGGTGATGATGATAATCTGGTGATGAGGATACTCTGGTGGTGAGGATACTCTGGTGATGAGGATAATCTGGTGATGAGGATACTCTGGTGATGAGGATACTCTGGTGATGTAGATACTCTGGTGATGATGATAATCTGGTGATGTAGATACTCTGGTGATGATGATAATCTGGTGATGAGGATACTCTGGTGGTGAGGATACTCTGGTGATGAGGATAATCTGGTGATGAGGATACTCTGGTGGTGAGGATACTCTGGTGATGAGGATACGCTGCTGAAGAGGATACTCTGGTGAAGAGGATGCTCTGGTGGCGAGGATACTCTGGTGATGAGGATACTCTGGTGGTGAGGATACTCTGGTGAAGAGGATACTCTGGTGATGAGGATACTCTGGTGGTGAGGATACTCTGGTGATGAGGATACTCTGGTGATGAGGATACTCTGATGATGAGGATCATCTGGTGATGAGGATACTCTGTTGATGAGGATACTCTGTTGATGAGGATACTCTGTTGATGAAGATACTCTGGTGATGAGGATACTCTGGTGATGAAGATACTCTGGTGATGAGGATACTCTGGTGGTGAGGATACTTTGGTGATGAAGATACTCTGTTGATGAGGATACTCTGGTGATGAAGATACTCTGGTGATGAGGATACTCTGGTGATGAAGATACTCTGGTGATGAGGATACTCTGGTGGTGAGGATACTCTGGTGATGAGGATACTCTGGTGGTGAGGATACTCTGGTGATGAGGATACTCTGGTGATGAGGATACTCTGATGATGAGGATCATCTGGTGATGAGGATACTCTGTTGATTAGTATACTCTGGTGGTGAGGATACTCTGGTGACGAGGATACTCTGGTGATGAAGATACTCTGTTGATGAGTATACTCTGGTGGTGAGGATACTCTGGTGACGAGGATACTCTGGTGATGAAGATACTCTGTTGATGAGTATACTCTGGTGATGAAGATACTCTGTTGATGAGGATACTCTGGTGATGTAGATACTCTGGTGATGATGATAATCTGGTGATGAGGATACTCTGGTGATGAAGATACTCTGGTGACGAGGATACTCTGGTGATGAGGATACTCTGGTGATGAGGATACTCTCGTGATGAGGATACGCTGTTGATGAAGATACTCTGTTGATGAGGATACTCTGGTGGTGAGGATACTCTGGTCACGAGGATACTCAGGTGATGAGGATACTCTGGTGATGAGAATGCTCTGGTGATGAAGATACTCTGGTGATGAGGATACTCTGGTGGTGAGGATACTCTGGTGACGAGGATACTCTGGTGATGAAGATACTCTGTTGATGAGGATACTCTGGTGATGAAGATAGTCTGTTGATGAGGATACCCTGGTGATGTAGATACTCTGGTGATGATGATAATCTGGTGATACTCTGGTGATGATGATAATCTGGTGATGTAGATACTCTGGTGATGATGATAATCTGGTGATGAGGATACTCTGCTGAAGAGGATACTCTGGTGAAGAGGATGCTCTGGTGGCGAGCATACTCTGGTGACGAGGATACTCTGGTGATGAAGATACTCTGTTGATGAGTATACTCTGGTGATGAAGATATTCTGTTGATGAGGATACTCTGGTGATGTAGATACTCTGGTGATGATGATAATCTGGTGATGAGGATACTCTGGTGATGAAGATACTCCGGTGATGAGGATACTCTGGTGGTGAGGATACTCTGGTGACGAGGATACTCTGGTGATGAGGATACTCTGGTGATGAGGATACTCTGGTGATGAGGATACTCTCGTGATGAGGATACGCTGTTGATGAAGATACTCTGTTGATGAGGATACTCTGGTGGTGAGGATACTCTGGTTACGAGGATACTCTGGTGGTGAGGATACTCTGGTGACGAGGATACTCTGGTGATGAAGATACTCTGTTGATGAGGATACTCTGGTGATGAAGATACTCTGTTGATGAGGATACCCTGGTGATGTAGATACTCTGGTGATGATGATAATCTGGTGATGAGGATACTCTGGTGATGTAGATACTCTGGTGATGATGATAATCTGGTGATGTAGATACTCTGGTGATGATGATAATCTGGTGATGAGGATACTCTGCTGAAGAGGATACTCTGGTGAAGAGGATGCTCTGGTGGCGAGCATACTCTGGTGGTGAGGATACTCTGGTGGTGAGGATACTCTGGTGAAGAGGATACTCTTGTGATGAGGATACTCTGGTGATGAGGATACTCTGCTGAAGAGGATACTCTGGTGAAGAGGATGCTCTGGTGGCGAGGATACTCTGGTGACGAGGATACTCTGGTGGTGAGGATACTCTGGTGATGTAGATACTCTGGTGATGATGATAATCTGGTGATGTAGATACTCTGGTGATGATGATAATCTGGTGATGAGGATACTCTGCTGAAGAGGATACTCTGGTGAAGAGGATGCTCTGGTGGCGAGCATACTCTGGTGATGAGGATACTCTGGTGGTGAGGATACTCTGGTGAAGAGGATACTCTTGTGATGAGGATACTCTGGTGATGAGGATACTCTGCTGAAGAGGATACTCTGGTGAAGAGGATGCTCTGGTGGCGAGGATACTCTGGTGACGAGGATACTCTGGTGGTGAGGATACTCTGGTGAAGAGGATACTCTGGTGACGAGGATACTCTGGTGATGAAGATACTCTGTTGCTGAGGATACTCTGGTGATGAAGATACTCAGGTGATGAGCATACTCTGGTGATGAAGATACTCTGTTGATGAAGATACTCTGGTGATGAAGATACTCTGGTGATGAGGATACTCTGGTGATGTAGATACTCTGGTGATGATGATAATCTGGTGATGAGGATACTCTGGTGGTGAGGATACTCTGGTGATGAGGATAGTCTGTTGATGAGGATACTCTGGTGAAGAGGATACTCTGGTGATGAGGATACTCTGGTGGTGAGGATACTCTGGTGAAGAGGATACTCTGGTGACGAGGATACTCTGGTGATGAAGATACTCTGTTGCTGAGGATACTCTGGTGATGAAGATACTCTGTTGATGAAGATACTCGGTTGCTGAGGATACTCTGGTGATGAAGATACTCTGTTGATGAAGATACTCTGGTGATGAAGATACTCTGGTGGTGAGGATACTCTGGTGATGATGATAATCTGGTGATGTAGATACTCTGGTGATGAGGATACTCTGGTGAAGAGGATACTCTGGTGGTGAGGATACTCTGTTGATGAAGACACTCTGGTGATGAGGATACTCTGGTGATGAGGATACTCTGGTGATGAAGATACTCTGGTGATGAGGATACTCTGGTGATGAGGATACTCTGGTGATGAAGATACTCTGGTGATGAGGATACTCTGATTATGAGGATCATCTGGTGATGAAGAAAGTCTGGTGATGAGGATACTCTGTTGATGAAGATACTCTGGTGATGTGGATAATCTGGTGATACAAATATTATGGTGATGAGGATGCTCTGATGATGAGGATCATCTGGTGATGAGGATACTCTGTTGATGAGGATACTCTGTTGATGAAGATACTCTGGTGATGAGGATACTCTGGTGATGAGGATACTCTGGTGATGAAGATACACTGGTGATGAGGATACTCTGGTGATGAGGATACTCTGGTGATGAAGATACTCTGGTGATGAAGATACTCTGTTGATGAAGATACTCTGGAGATACAGAGGATCTTCATCAACAGAGTATCCTCATCAACAGAGTATCCTCATCACCAGATGATCCTCATCATCAGAGTATCCTCACCACCAGAGTATCTTCATCACCAGAGTATCTTCATCAACAGAGTATCTTCATCACCAGAGTATCCTCAGCAACAGAGTATCTTCATCAACAGAGTATCTTCATCACCAGAGTATCCTCGTCACCAGAGTATCCTCTTCACCAGAGTATCCTCACCACCAGAGTATCCTCATCACCAGAGTATCCTCGCCACCAGAGTATCCTCTTCAGCAGAGTATCCTCATCACCAGAGTATCCTCATCACAAGAGTATCCTCTTCACCAGAGTAATCCTCATCACCAGAGTATGCCTCGCCACCAGAGCATCCTCTTCACCAGAGTATCCTCTTCAGCAGAGTATCCTCATCACCAGATTATCATCATCACCAGAGTATCTACATCACCAGATTATCATCATCACCAGAGTATCTACATCACCAGAGTATCCTCATCACCAGATTATCATCATCACCAGAGTATCTACATCACCAGATTATCCTCATCACCAGAGTATCCTCGCCACCAGTGCATCCTCTTCACCAGAGTATCCTCCTCACCAGAGTATCTTCATCACCAGAGCATTCTCATCACCAGAGTATCCTCATCATCAGAGTATCCTCATCACCAGAGTATCTTCATCAACAGAGTATCCTCATCAACAGAGTATCCTCTTCACCAGAGTATCCTCACCACCAGAGTATCTTCATCACCAGAGTATCTTCATCAACAGAGTATCTTCATCACCAGAGTATCCTCATCAACAGAGTATCTTCATCACCAGAGTATCCTCGTCACCAGAGTATCCTCACCACCAGAGTATCTTCATCACCAGAGTATCCTCGTCACCAGAGTATCCTCACTACCAGAGTATCCTCATCACCAGAGTATCTTCATCACCAGAGTATCTTCATCAACAGAGTATCTTCATCACCAGAGTATCTTCATCACCAGAGTATCCTCATCACCAGAGTATCCTCATCACCAGTGTATCTTCATCACCAGAGTATCCTCATCACCAGAGTATCCTCATCACCAGAGTATCCTCATCACCAGAGTATCTTCATCAACAGAGTATCCTCATCAACAGAGTATCCTCATCACCAGATGATCCTCATCATCAGAGCATCCTCATCACCATAATATTTGTATCACCAGATTATCCACATCACCAGAGTATCTTCATCAACAGAGTATCCTCATCACCAGACTTTCTTCATCACCAGATGATCCTCATAATCAGAGTATCCTCATCACCAGAGTATCTTCATCACCAGAGTATCCTCATCACCAGAGTATCCTCATCACCAGAGTATCTTCATCACCAGAGTATCCTCATCACCAGAGTGTCTTCATCAACAGAGTATCCTCACCACCAGAGTATCCTCTTCACCAGAGTATCCTCATCACCAGAGTATCTACATCACCAGATTATCATCATCACCAGAGTATCTACATCACCAGAGTATCCTCATCAACAGAGTATCTTCATCACCAGAGTATCTACATCACCAGATTATCATCATCACCAGATTATCTACATCACCAGAGTATCCTCATCAACAGAGTATCTTCATCACCAGAGTATCCTCATCACCAGAGTATCTTTATCACCAGAGTATCTTCATCAACAGAGTATCCTCATCAACAAAGTATCCTCATCACCAGAGTATCCTCACCACCAGAGTATCCTCATCACCAGATTATCATCATCACCAGAGTATCTACATCACCAGAGTATCCTCATCACCAGAGTATCTTCATCACCAGAGTATCTTCATCAACAGAGTATCTTCATCACCAGAGTATGCTCATCACCTGAGTATCTTCATCACCAGAGGATCTTCATCAACAGAGTATCCTCATCAACAGAGTATCCTCATCACCAGATGATCCTCATCATCAGATTATCCTCACCACCAGAGTATCTTCATCACCAGAGTATCTTCATCAACAGAGTATCTTCATCACCAGAGTATCCTCAGCAACCGAGTATCTTCATCAACAGAGTATCTTCATCACCAGAGTATCCTCAGCAACAGAGTATCTTCATCACCAGAGTATCCTCGTCACCAGAGTATCCTCTTCACCAGAGTATCCTCACCACCAGAGTATCCTCATCACCAGAGTATCCTCGCCACCAGAGCATCCTCTTCACCAGAGTATCCTCTTCAGCAGAGTATCCTCATCACCAGAGTATCCTCATCACAAGAGTATCCTCTTCACCAGAGTATCCTCACCACCAGAGTATCCTCATCACCAGAGTATGCTCGCCACCAGAGCATCCTCTTCACCAGAGTATCCTCTTCAGCAGAGTATCCTCATCACCAGATTATCATCATCACCAGAGTATCTACATCACCAGATTATCATCATCACCAGAGTATCTACATCACCAGAGTATCCTCATCACCAGATTATCATCATCACCAGAGTATCTACATCACCAGGGTATCCTCATCAACAGAGTATCTTCATCACCAGAGTATCCTCATCAACAGAGTATCTTCATCAACAGAGTATCTTCATCACCAGAGTATCCTCGTCACCAGAGTATCCTCACCACCAGAGTATCCTCATCACCAGAGTATCTTCATCACCAGAGCATTCTCATCACCAGAGTATCCTCATCACCTGAGTATCCTCGTCACCAGAGTATCCTCACCACCAGAGTATCCTCACCACCAGAGTATCCTCATCAACAGAGTATCTTCATCAACAGCGTATCCTCATCACGAGAGTATCCTCATCACCAGAGTATCCTCATCAACAGAGTATCCTCATCACCAGAGTATCCTCGTCACCAGAGTATCCTCATCCACCAGAGTATCTTCATCACCAGAGTATCCTCGTCACCAGAGTATCCTCACTACCAGAGTATCCTCATCACCAGAGTATCTTCATCACCAGAGTATCTTCATCAACAGAGTATCTTCATCACCAGAGTATCTTCATCACCAGAGTATCCTCATCACCAGAGTATCCTCATCAACAGAGTATCTCATCAACAGAGTATCCTCATCACCAGAGTATCCTCATCACCAGAGTATCCTCATCACCAGAGTATCCTCATCACCAGAGTATCCTCATCACCAGAGTATCCTCATCACCAGAGTATCTTCATCACCAGAGTATCTTCATCACCAGAGTATCTTCATCACCAGAGTATCTTCATCACCAGAGTATCTTCATCACCAGAGTATCCTCATCACCAGAGTATCCTCATCACCAGTGTATCTTCATCACCAGAGTATCCTCATCACCAGAGTATCCTCATCACCAGAGTATCCTCATCACCAGAGTATCTTCATCAACAGAGTATCCTCATCAACAGAGTATCCTCATCACCAGATGATCCTCATCATCAGAGCATCCTCATCACCATAATATTTGTATCACCAGATTATCCACATCACCAGAGTATCTTCATCAACAGAGTATCCTCATCACCAGACTTTCTTCATCACCAGATGATCCTCATAATCAGAGTATCCTCATCACCAGAGTATCTTCATCACCAGAGTATCCTCATCACCAGAGTATCCTCATCACCAGAGTATCTTCATCACCAGAGTATCCTCATCACCAGAGTGTCTTCATCAACAGAGTATCCTCACCACCAGAGTATCCTCTTCACCAGAGTATCCTCATCACCAGAGTATCTACATCACCAGATTATCATCATCACCAGAGTATCTACATCACCAGAGTATCCTCATCAACAGAGTATCTTCATCACCAGAGTATCTACATCACCAGATTATCATCATCACCAGATTATCTACATCACCAGAGTATCCTCATCAACAGAGTATCTTCATCACCAGAGTATCCTCATCACCAGAGTATCTTTATCACCAGAGTATCTTCATCAACAGAGTATCCTCATCAACAAAGTATCCTCATCACCAGAGTATCCTCACCACCAGAGTATCCTCATCACCAGATTATCATCATCACCAGAGTATCCTCATCACAAGAGTATCCTCTTCACCAGAGTATCCTCACCACCAGAGTATCCTCATCACCAGAGTATCCTCGCCACCAGAGCATCCTCTTCACCAGAGTATCCTCTTCAGCAGAGTATCCTCATCACCAGAGTATCCTCATCACAAGAGTATCCTCTTCACCAGAGTATCCTCACCACCAGAGTATCCTCATCACCAGAGTATGCTCGCCACCAGAGCATCCTCTTCACCAGAGTATCCTCTTCAGCAGAGTATCCTCATCACCAGATTATCATCATCACCAGAGTATCTACATCACCAGAGTATCATCATCACCAGAGTATCTACATCACCAGAGTATCCTCATCACCAGATTATCATCATCACCAGAGTATCTACATCACCAGGAGTATCCTCATCAACAGAGTATCTTCATCACCAGAGTATCCTCATCAACAGAGTATCTTCATCAACAGAGTATCTTCATCACCAGAGTATCCTCGTCACCAGAGTATCCTCATCACCAGAGTATCCTCATCACCAGAGTATCTTCATCACCAGAGCATTCTCATCACCAGAGTATCCTCATCACCATGAGTATCCTCGTCACCAGAGTATCCTCATCACCAGAGTATCCTCATCCACCAGAGTATCCTCATCAACAGAGTATCTTCATCAACAGAGTATCCTCATCACGAGAGTATCCTCATCACCAGAGTATCCTCATCAACAGAGTATCTTCATCACCAGAGTATCCTCATCACCAGAGTATCCTCATCCACCAGAGTATCTTCATCACCAGAGTATCCTCGTCACCAGAGTATCCTCACTCACCAGAGTATCCTCATCACCAGAGTATCTTCATCACCAGAGTATCTTCATCACCAGAGTATCTTCATCACCAGAGTATCTTCATCACCAGAGTATCCTCACCACCAGAGTATCCTCATCAACAGAGTATCTTCATCAACAGAGTATCCTCATCACGAGAGTATCCTCATCACCAGAGTATCCTCATCAACAGAGTATCTTCATCACCAGAGTATCCTCGTCACCAGAGTATCCTCACCACCAGAGTATCTTCATCACCAGAGTATCCTCGTCACCAGAGTATCCTCACTACCAGAGTATCCTCATCACCAGAGTATCTTCATCACCAGAGTATCTTCATCAACAGAGTATCTTCATCACCAGAGTATCTTCATCACCAGAGTATCCTCATCACCAGAGTATCCTCATCACCAGTGTATCTTCATCACCAGAGTATCCTCATCACCAGAGTATCCTCATCACCAGAGTATCCTCATCACCAGAGTATCTTCATCAACAGAGTATCCTCATCAACAGAGTATCCTCATCACCAGATGATCCTCATCATCAGAGCATCCTCATCACCATAATATTTGTATCACCAGATTATCCACATCACCAGAGTATCTTCATCAACAGAGTATCCTCATCACCAGACTTTCTTCATCACCAGATGATCCTCATAATCAGAGTATCCTCATCACCAGAGTATCTTCATCACCAGAGTATCCTCATCACCAGAGTATCCTCATCACCAGAGTATCTTCATCACCAGAGTATCCTCATCACCAGAGTGTCTTCATCAACAGAGTATCCTCACCACCAGAGTATCCTCTTCACCAGAGTATCCTCATCACCAGAGTATCTACATCACCAGATTATCATCATCACCAGAGTATCTACATCACCAGAGTATCCTCATCAACAGAGTATCTTCATCACCAGAGTATCTACATCACCAGATTATCATCATCACCAGATTATCTACATCACCAGAGTATCCTCATCAACAGAGTATCTTCATCACCAGAGTATCCTCATCACCAGAGTATCTTTATCACCAGAGTATCTTCATCAACAGAGTATCCTCATCAACAAAGTATCCTCATCACCAGAGTATCCTCACCACCAGAGTATCCTCATCACCAGATTATCATCATCACCAGAGTATCTACATCACCAGAGTATCCTCATCACCAGAGTATCTTCATCACCAGAGTATCTTCATCAACAGAGTATCCTCATCACCAGACTTTCTTCATCACCAGATGATCCTCATAATCAGAGTATCCTCATCACCAGAGTATCTTCATCACCAGAGTATCCTCATCACCAGAGTATCCTCATCACCAGAGTATCTTCATCACCAGAGTATCCTCATCACCAGAGTGTCTTCATCAACAGAGTATCCTCACCACCAGAGTATCCTCTTCACCAGAGTATCCTCATCACCAGAGTATCTACATCACCAGATTATCATCATCACCAGAGTATCTACATCACCAGAGTATCCTCATCAACAGAGTATCTTCATCACCAGAGTATCTACATCACCAGATTATCATCATCACCAGATTATCTACATCACCAGAGTATCCTCATCAACAGAGTATCTTCATCACCAGAGTATCCTCATCACCAGAGTATCTTTATCACCAGAGTATCTTCATCAACAGAGTATCCTCATCAACAAAGTATCCTCATCACCAGAGTATCCTCACCACCAGAGTATCCTCATCACCAGATTATCATCATCACCAGAGTATCTACATCACCAGAGTATCCTCATCACCAGAGTATCTTCATCACCAGAGTATCTTCATCAACAGAGTATCTTCATCACCAGAGTATGCTCATCACCTGAGTATCTTCATCACCAGAGGATCTTCATCAACAGAGTATCCTCATCAACAGAGTATCCTCATCACCAGATGATCCTCATCATCAGATTATCCTCACCACCAGAGTATCTTCATCACCAGAGTATCTTCATCAACAGAGTATCTTCATCACCAGAGTATCCTCAGCAACCGAGTATCTTCATCAACAGAGTATCTTCATCACCAGAGTATCCTCAGCAACAGAGTATCTTCATCACCAGAGTATCCTCGTCACCAGAGTATCCTCTTCACCAGAGTATCCTCACCACCAGAGTATCCTCATCACCAGAGTATCCTCGCCACCAGAGCATCCTCTTCACCAGAGTATCCTCTTCAGCAGAGTATCCTCTTCACCAGAGTATCCTCACCACCAGAGTATCCTCATCACCAGAGTATGCTCGCCACCAGAGCATCCTCTTCACCAGAGTATCCTCTTCAGCAGAGTATCCTCATCACCAGATTATCATCATCACCAGAGTATCTACATCACCAGATTATCATCATCACCAGAGTATCTACATCACCAGAGTATCCTCATCACCAGATTATCATCATCACCAGAGTATCTACATCACCAGGGTATCATCATCAACAGAGTATCTTCATCACCAGAGTATCCTCATCAACAGAGTATCTTCATCAACAGAGTATCTTCATCACCAGAGTATCCTCATCACCAGAGTATCCTCACCACCAGAGTATCCTCATCACCAGAGTATCTTCATCACCAGAGCATTCTCATCACCAGAGTATCCTCATCACCTGAGTATCCTCGTCACCAGAGTATCCTCACCACCAGAGTATCCTCACCACCAGAGTATCCTCATCAACAGAGTATCTTCATCAACAGCGTATCCTCATCACGAGAGTATCCTCATCACCAGAGTATCCTCGTCACCAGAGTATCCTCGTCACCAGAGTATCCTCACCACCAGAGTATCCTCATCACCAGAGTATCTTCATCACCAGAGTATCCTCATCACCAGATTATCATCATCACCAGAGTATCTACATCACCAGAGTATCCTCATCAACAGAGTATCTTCATCACCAGAGTATCCTCAGCAACAGAGTATCTTCATCACCAGAGTATCCTCGTCACCAGAGTATCCTCTTCACCAGAGTATCCTCACCACCAGAGTATCTACATCACCAGAGTATCCTCATCAACAGAGTATCTTCATCACCAGAGTATACTCATCAACAGAGTATCTTCATCACCAGAGTATCCTCGTCACCAGAGTATCCTCACCACCAGAGTATACTCATCAACAGAGTATCTTCATCACCAGAGTATGCTCGCCACCAGAGCATCCTCTTCACCAGAGTATCCTCTTCAGCAGAGTATCCTCATCACCAGATTATCATCATCACCAGAGTATCTACATCACCAGATTATCATCATCACCAGAGTATCTACATCACCAGAGTATCCTCATCAACAGAGTATCTTCATCACCAGAGTATCCTCATCAACAGAGTATCTTCATCACCAGAGTATCTTCATCAACAGAGTATCTTCATCACCAGAGTATGCTCATCACCTGAGTATCTTCATCACCAGAGTATCTTCATCAACAGAGTATCCTCATCAACAGAGTATCCTCATCACCAGATGATCCTCATCATCAGAGTATCCTCACCACCAGAGTATCCTCAGCAACAGAGTATCTTCATCACCAGAGTATCCTCATCACCAGAGTATCCTCAACACCAGAGTATCCTCATCACCAGAGTATCCTCATCACCAGAGTATCTTCATCACCAGAGTATCCTCATCACCAGAGTATCTTCATCACCAGAGTATCTTCATCAACAGAGTATCCTCATCAACAGACTATCCTCATCACCAGAGTATCCTCACCACCAGAGTATCCTCATCACCAGATTATCATCATCACCAGAGTATCTACATCACCAGAGTATCCTCATCACCAGAGTATGCTCATCACCTGAGTATCTTCATCACCAGAGTATCCTCAGCAACAGAGTATCTTCATCACCAGAGTATCCTCGTCACCAGAGCATCCTCTTCACCAGAGTATCCTCTTCAGCAGAGTATCCTCATCACCAGAGTATCCTCATCACAAGAGTATCCTCTTCACCAGAGTATCCTCACCACCAGAGTATCCTCATCACCAGAGTATGCTCGCCACCAGAGCATCCTCTTCACCAGAGTATCCTCTTCAGCAGAGTATCCTCATCACCAGATTATCATCATCACCAGAGTATCTACATCACCAGATTATCATCATCACCAGAGTATCTACATCACCAGAGTATCCTCATCACCAGATTATCATCATCACCAGAGTATCTACATCACCAGGGTATCCTCATCAACAGAGTATCTTCATCACCAGAGTATCCTCATCAACAGAGTATCTTCATCACCAGAGTATCCTCGTCACCAGAGTATCCTCACCACCAGAGTATCCTCGTAACCAGAGTATCCTCACCACCAGAGTATCCTCATCAACAGAGTATCTTCATCAACAGCGTATCCTCATCACGAGAGTATCCTCATCACCAGAGTATCCTCATCACCAGAGTATCCTCATCACCAGAGTATCCTCATCACCAGAGTATCCTCGTCACCAGAGTATCCTCACCACCAGAGTATCCTCTTCACCAGAGTATCCTCATCACCAGAGTATCGTCACCACCAGAGTATCCTCACCACAAGAGTATCTTCATCACCAGAGTATCCTCATCACCAGAGTATCCTCACCACCATAGTATCCTCATCACCAGATTAGCATCATCACCAGAGTATCTACATCACCAGAGTATCCTCATCAACAGAGTATCTTCATCACCAGAGTATGCTCATCACCTGAGTATCTTCATCACCAGAGTATCTTCATCAACAGAGTATCCTCATCAACAGAGTATCCTCATCACCAGATGATCCTCATCATCAGAGTATCCTCACCACCAGAGTATCCTCAGCAACAGAGTATCTACATCACCAGAGTATCCTCATCACCAGAGTATCTTCATCACCAGAGTATCTTCATCAACAGAGTATCTTCATCAACAGAGTATCTTCATCACCAGAGTATGCTCATCACCAGATTATCATCATCACCAGATTATCTACATCACCAGAGTATCCTCATCAACAGAGTATCTTCATCACCAGAGTATCCTCATCACCAGAGTATCTTTATCACCAGAGTATCTTCATCAACAGAGTATCCTCATCAACAAAGTATCCTCATCACCAGAGTATCCTCACCACCAGAGTATCCTCATCACCAGATTATCATCATCACCAGAGTATCTACATCACCAGAGTATCCTCATCACCAGAGTATCTTCATCACCAGAGTATCTTCATCAACAGAGTATCTTCATCACCAGAGTATGCTCATCACCTGAGTATCTTCATCACCAGAGGATCTTCATCAACAGAGTATCCTCATCAACAGAGTATCCTCATCACCAGATGATCCTCATCATCAGATTATCCTCACCACCAGAGTATCTTCATCACCAGAGTATCTTCATCAACAGAGTATCTTCATCACCAGAGTATCCTCAGCAACCGAGTATCTTCATCAACAGAGTATCTTCATCACCAGAGTATCCTCAGCAACAGAGTATCTTCATCACCAGAGTATCCTCGTCACCAGAGTATCCTCTTCACCAGAGTATCCTCACCACCAGAGTATCCTCATCACCAGAGTATCCTCGCCACCAGAGCATCCTCTTCACCAGAGTATCCTCTTCAGCAGAGTAAGTATCCTCTTCACCAGAGTATCCTCACCACCAGAGTATCCTCATCACCAGAGTATGCTCGCCACCAGAGCATCCTCTTCACCAGAGTATCCTCTTCAGCAGAGTATCCTCATCACCAGATTATCATCATCACCAGAGTATCTACATCACCAGATTATCATCATCACCAGAGTATCTACATCACCAGAGTATCCTCATCACCAGATTATCATCATCACCAGAGTATCTACATCACCAGGGTATCCTCATCAACAGAGTATCTTCATCACCAGAGTATCCTCATCAACAGAGTATCTTCATCAACAGAGTATCTTCATCACCAGAGTATCCTCATCACCAGAGTATCCTCACCACCAGAGTATCCTCATCACCAGAGTATCTTCATCACCAGAGCATTCTCATCACCAGAGTATCCTCATCACCTGAGTATCCTCGTCACCAGAGTATCCTCACCACCAGAGTATCCTCACCACCAGAGTATCCTCATCAACAGAGTATCTTCATCAACAGCGTATCCTCATCACGAGAGTATCCTCATCACCAGAGTATCCTCGTCACCAGAGTATCCTCGTCACCAGAGTATCCTCACCACCAGAGTATCCTCATCACCAGAGTATCTTCATCACCAGAGTATCCTCATCACCAGATTATCATCATCACCAGAGTATCTACATCACCAGAGTATCCTCATCAACAGAGTATCTTCATCACCAGAGTATCCTCAGCAACAGAGTATCTTCATCACCAGAGTATCCTCGTCACCAGAGTATCCTCTTCACCAGAGTATCCTCACCACCAGAGTATCTACATCACCAGAGTATCCTCATCAACAGAGTATCTTCATCACCAGAGTATACTCATCAACAGAGTATCTTCATCACCAGAGTATCCTCGTCACCAGAGTATCCTCACCACCAGAGTATACTCATCAACAGAGTATCTTCATCACCAGAGTATGCTCGCCACCAGAGCATCCTCTTCACCAGAGTATCCTCTTCAGCAGAGTATCCTCATCACCAGATTATCATCATCACCAGAGTATCTACATCACCAGATTATCATCATCACCAGAGTATCTACATCACCAGAGTATCCTCATCAACAGAGTATCTTCATCACCAGAGTATCCTCATCAACAGAGTATCTTCATCACCAGAGTATCTTCATCAACAGAGTATCTTCATCACCAGAGTATGCTCATCACCTGAGTATCTTCATCACCAGAGTATCTTCATCAACAGAGTATCCTCATCAACAGAGTATCCTCATCACCAGATGATCCTCATCATCAGAGTATCCTCACCACCAGAGTATCCTCAGCAACAGAGTATCTTCATCACCAGAGTATCCTCATCACCAGAGTATCCTCAACACCAGAGTATCCTCATCACCAGAGTATCCTCATCACCAGAGTATCTTCATCACCAGAGTATCCTCATCACCAGAGTATCTTCATCACCAGAGTATCTTCATCAACAGAGTATCCTCATCAACAGACTATCCTCATCACCAGAGTATCCTCACCACCAGAGTATCCTCATCACCAGATTATCATCATCACCAGAGTATCTACATCACCAGAGTATCCTCATCACCAGAGTATGCTCATCACCTGAGTATCTTCATCACCAGAGTATCCTCAGCAACAGAGTATCTTCATCACCAGAGTATCCTCGTCACCAGAGCATCCTCTTCACCAGAGTATCCTCTTTAGCAGAGTATCCTCATCACCAGAGTATCCTCATCACCAGAGTATCCTCTTCACCAGAGTATCCTCACCACCAGAGTATCCTCATCACCAGAGTATGCTCGCCACCAGAGCATCCTCTTCACCAGAGTATCCTCTTCAGCAGAGTATCCTCATCACCAGATTATCATCATCACCAGAGTATCTACATCACCAGATTATCATCATCACCAGAGTATCTACATCACCAGAGTATCCTCATCACCAGATTATCATCATCACCAGAGTATCTACATCACCAGGGTATCCTCATCAACAGAGTATCTTCATCACCAGAGTATCCTCATCAACAGAGTATCTTCATCACCAGAGTATCCTCGTCACCAGAGTATCCTCACCACCAGAGTATCCTCGTAACCAGAGTATCCTCACCACCAGAGTATCCTCATCAACAGAGTATCTTCATCAACAGCGTATCCTCATCACGAGAGTATCCTCATCACCAGAGTATCCTCATCACCAGAGTATCCTCATCACCAGAGTATCCTCATCACCAGAGTATCCTCGTCACCAGAGTATCCTCACCACCAGAGTATCCTCTTCACCAGAGTATCCTCATCACCAGAGTATCGTCACCACCAGAGTATCCTCATCACCAGAGTATCTTCATCACCAGAGTATCCTCATCACCAGAGTATCCTCATCCACCATAGTATCCTCATCACCAGAGTATCATCATCACCAGAGTATCTACATCACCAGAGTATCCTCATCAACAGAGTATCTTCATCACCAGAGTATGCCTCATCACCTAGAGTATCTTCATCACCAGAGTATCTTCATCACCAGAGTATCCTCATCAACAGAGTATCCTCATCACCAGATGATCCTCATCATCAGAGTATCCTCATCACCAGAGTATCCTCATCACCAGAGTATCTACATCACCAGAGTATCCTCATCACCAGAGTATCCTCATCACCAGAGTATCTTCATCACCAGAGTATCTTCATCAACAGAGTATCTTCATCACCAGAGTATGCTCATCACCATGAGTATCTTCATCACCAGAGTATCTTCATCAACAGAGTATCCTCATCAACAGAGTATCCTCATCACCAGATGTATCCTCATCACCAGAGTATCCTCACCACCAGAGTATCTTCATCACCAGAGTATCTTCATCAACAGAGTATCTTCATCACCAGAGTATCCTCAGCAACAGAGTATCTTCATCAACAGAGTATCTTCATCACCAGAGTATCCTCAGCAACAGAGTATCTTCATCACCAGAGTATCCTCGTCACCAGAGTATCCTCATTCACCAGAGTATCCTCATCACCAGAGTATCCTCATCACCAGAGTATCCTCGCCACCAGAGCATCCTCTTCACCAGAGTATCCTCTTCAGCAGAGTATCCTCATCACCAGAGTATCCTCATCACAAGAGTATCCTCATTCACCAGAGTATCCTCACCACCAGAGTATCATCATCACCAGAGTATGCTCGCCACCAGAGCATCCTCTTCACCAGAGTATCCTCTTCAGCAGAGTATCCTCATCACCAGATTATCATCATCACCAGAGTATCTACATCACCAGATTATCATCATCACCAGAGTATCTACATCACCAGAGTATCCTCATCACCAGATTATCATCATCACCAGAGTATCTACATCACCAGATTATCCTCATCACCAGAGTATCCTCGCCACCAGTGCATCCTCTTCACCAGAGTATCCTCCTCACCAGAGTATCTTCATCACCAGAGCATTCTCATCACCAGAGTATCCTCATCATCAGAGTATCCTCATCACCAGAGTATCTTCATCAACAGAGTATCCTCATCAACAGAGTATCCTCTTCACCAGAGTATCCTCACCACCAGAGTATCTTCATCACCAGAATATCTTCATCAACAGAGTATCTTCATCACCAGAGTATCCTCATCAACAGAGTATCTTCATCACCAGAGTATCCTCGTCACCAGAGTATCCTCACCACCAGAGTATCTTCATCACCAGAGTATCCTCGTCACCAGAGTATCCTCACTACCAGAGTATCCTCATCACCAGAGTATCTTCATCACCAGAGTATCTTCATCAACAGAGTATCTTCATCACCAGAGTATCTTCATCACCAGAGTATCCTCATCACCAGAGTATCCTCATCACCAGATGTATCTTCATCACCAGAGTATCCTCATCACCAGAGTATCCTCATCACCAGAGTATCCTCATCACCAGAGTATCTTCATCAACAGAGTATCCTCATCAACAGAGTATCCTCATCACCAGATGATCCTCATCATCAGAGCATCCTCATCACCATAATATTGTCATCACCAGATTATCCACATCACCAGAGTATCTTCATCAACAGAGTATCCTCATCACCAGACTTATCTTCATCACCAGATGATCCTCATAATCAGAGTATCCTCATCACCAGAGTATCTTCATCACCAGAGTATCCTCATCACCAGAGTATCCTCATCACCAGAGTATCTTCATCACCAGAGTATCCTCATCACCAGAGTGTCTTCATCAACAGAGTATCCTCACCACCAGAGTATCCTCTTCACCAGAGTATCCTCATCACCAGAGTATCTACATCACCAGATTATCATCATCACCAGAGTATCTACATCACCAGAGTATCCTCATCAACAGAGTATCTTCATCACCAGAGTATCTACATCACCAGATTATCATCATCACCAGATTATCTACATCACCAGAGTATCCTCATCAACAGAGTATCTTCATCACCAGAGTATCCTCATCACCAGAGTATCTTATCACCAGAGTATCTTCATCAACAGAGTATCCTCATCAACAAAGTATCCTCATCACCAGAGTATCCTCACCACCAGAGTATCCTCATCACCAGATTATCATCATCACCAGAGTATCTACATCACCAGAGTATCCTCATCACCAGAGTATCTTCATCACCAGAGTATCTTCATCAACAGAGTATCTTCATCACCAGAGTATGCTCATCACCTGAGTATCTTCATCACCAGAGGATCTTCATCAACAGAGTATCCTCATCAACAGAGTATCCTCATCACCAGATGATCCTCATCATCAGATTATCCTCACCACCAGAGTATCTTCATCACCAGAGTATCTTCATCAACAGAGTATCTTCATCACCAGAGTATCCTCAGCAACCAGAGTATCTTCATCAACAGAGTATCTTCATCACCAGAGTATCCTCAGCAACAGAGTATCTTCATCACCAGAGTATCCTCGTCACCAGAGTATCCTCTTCACCAGAGTATCCTCACCACCAGAGTATCCTCATCACCAGAGTATCCTCGCCACCAGAGCATCCTCTTCACCAGAGTATCCTCTTCAGCAGAGTATCCTCATCACCAGAGTATCCTCATCACAAGAGTATCCTCTTCACCAGAGTATCTTCACCACCAGAGTATCCTCATCACCAGAGTATGCTCGCCACCAGAGCATCCTCTTCACCAGAGTATCCTCTTCAGCAGAGTATCCTCATCACCAGATTATCATCATCACCAGAGTATCTACATCACCAGATTATCATCATCACCAGAGTATCTACATCACCAGAGTATCCTCATCACCAGATTATCATCATCACCAGAGTATCTACATCACCAGGGTATCCTCATCAACAGAGTATCTTCATCACCAGAGTATCCTCATCAACAGAGTATCTTCATCACCAGAGTATCTTCATCACCAGAGTATCCTCGTCACCAGAGTATCCTCACCACCAGAGTATCCTCATCACCAGAGTATCTTCATCACCAGAGCATTCTCATCACCAGAGTATCCTCATCACCTGAGTATCCTCGTCACCAGAGTATCCTCACCACCAGAGTATCCTCACCACCAGAGTATCCTCATCAACAGAGTATCTTCATCAACAGCGTATCCTCATCACGAGAGTATCCTCATCACCAGAGTATCCTCGTCACCAGAGTATCCTCGTCACCAGAGTATCCTCACCACCAGAGTATCCTCATCACCAGAGTATCTTCATCACCAGAGTATCCTCATCACCAGATTATCATCATCACCAGAGTATCTACATCACCAGAGTATCCTCATCAACAGAGTATCTTCATCACCAGAGTATACTCATCAACAGAGTATCATCATCACCAGAGTATCTACATCACCAGATTATCATCATCACCAGAGTATCTACATCACCAGAGTATCCTCATCAACAGAGTATCTTCATCACCAGAGTATCCTCATCAACAGAGTATCTTCATCACCAGAGTATCTTCATCAACAGAGTATCTTCATCACCAGAGTATGCTCATCACCTGAGTATCTTCATCACCAGAGTATCTTCATCAACAGAGTATCCTCATCAACAGAGTATCCTCATCACCAGATGATCCTCATCATCAGAGTATCCTCACCACCAGAGTATCCTCAGCAACAGAGTATCTTCATCACCAGAGTATCCTCTTCAGCAGAGTATCCTCATCACCAGATTATCATCATCACCAGAGTATCTACATCACCAGATTATCATCATCACCAGAGTATCTACATCACCAGAGTATCCTCATCAACAGAGTATCTTCATCACCAGAGTATCCTCATCAACAGAGTATCTTCATCACCAGAGTATCTTCATCAACAGAGTATCTTCATCACCAGAGTATGCTCATCACCTGAGTATCTTCATCACCAGAGTATCTTCATCAACAGAGTATCCTCATCAACAGAGTATCCTCATCACCAGATGATCCTCATCATCAGAGTATCCTCACCACCAGAGTATCCTCAGCAACAGAGTATCTTCATCACCAGAGTATCCTCATCACCAGAGTATCCTCAACACCAGAGTATCCTCATCACCAGAGTATCCTCATCACCAGAGTATCTTCATCACCAGAGTATCCTCATCACCAGAGTATCTTCATCACCAGAGTATCTTCATCAACAGAGTATCCTCATCAACAGACTATCCTCGTCACCAGAGTATCCTCACCACCAGAGTATCCTCTTCACCAGAGTATCCTCATCACCAGAGTATCCTCACCACCAGAGTATCCTCACCACAAGAGTATCTTCATCACCAGAGTATCCTCATCACCAGAGTATCCTCACCACCATAGTATCCTCATCACCAGATTAGCATCATCACCAGAGTATCTACATCACCAGAGTATCCTCATCAACAGAGTATCTTCATCACCAGAGTATGCTCATCACCTGAGTATCTCATCACCAGAGTATCTTCATCAACAGAGTATCCTCATCAACAGAGTATCCTCATCACCAGATAATCCTCATCATCAGAGTATCCTCACCACCAGAGTATCCTCAGCAACAGAGTATCTACATCACCAGAGTATCCTCATCACCAGAGTATCTTCATCACCAGAGTATCTTCATCAACAGAGTATCTTCATCAACAGAGTATCTTCATCACCAGAGTATGCTCATCACCTGAGTATCTTCATCACCAGAGGATCTTCATCAACAGAGTATCCTCATCAACAGAGTATCCTCATCACCAGATGATCCTCATCATCAGAGTATCCTCACCACCAGAGTATCTTCATCACCAGAGTATCTTCATCAACAGAGTATCTTCATCACCAGAGTATCCTCAGCAACAGAGTATCTTCATCAACAGAGTATCTTCATCACCAGAGTATC
>JAFEUB010000106.1:0-52007 GCA_024529925.1 Ophthalmolycus amberensis | reverse complement strand
GTTCTCATCACCAGAGTATCCTCAGCAACAGAGTATCTCATCACCAGAGTATCCTCGTCACCAGAGTATCCTCACCACCAGAGTATCCTCATCACCAGAGTATCCTCATCACCAGAGTATCTTCATCACCAGAGTATCTTCATCACCAGAGTATCCTCATCAACAGAGTATCCTCATCACCAGAGTATCCTCATCACCAGAGTATCCTCATCACCAGAGTATCCTCATCACCAGAGTATCCTCATCACCAGAGTATCCTCATCACCAGAGTATCTTCATCAACAGAGTATCCTCATCACCAGAGTATCCTCATCACCAGAGTATCCTCATCACCAGAGTATCCTCATCACCAGAGTATCCTCATCACCAGAGTATCTTCATCAACAGAGTATCCTCATCACAGAGTATCTTCATCACCAGAGTATCCTCACCAACAGAGTATCCTCATCACCAGATTATCATCATCACCAGAGTATCTACATCACCAGAGTATCCTCATCACCAGAGTATCTTCATCACCAGAGTATCCTCGTCACCAGAGTATCCTCATCACCAGAGTATCTTCATCACCAGAGTATCCTCATCACCAGAGTATCCTCATCACCAGAGTATCCTCATCACCAGAGTATCATCATCACCAGAGTATCTCATCACCAGAGTATCATCATCACCAGAGTATCTATCACCAGAGTATCCTCATCACCAGAGTATCCTCATCACCAGAGTATCCTCATCAACAGAGTATCTTCATCACCAGAGTATCCTCATCACCAGAGTATCTTCATCACCAGAGTATCTCATCACCAGAGTATCCTCATCAACAGAGTATCCTCATCACCAGATATCCTCATCATCAGAGTATCCTCATCACCAGAGTATCCTCATCAACAGAGTATCTTCATCACCAGAGTATCCTCATCACCAGAGTATCCTCATCACCAGAGTATCCTCATCACCAGAGTATCCCATCACCAGAGTATCTCATCACCAGAGTATCCTCATCACCAGAGTATCTCATCACCAGAGTATCTTCATCACCAGAGTATCCTCATCAACAGAGTATCCTCATCACCAGAGTATCCTCATCACCAGAGTATCCTCATCACCAGAGTATCCTCATCACCAGAGTATCTCATCACCAGAGTATCTCATCACCAGAGTATCTTCATCACCAGAGTATCTTCATCACCAGAGTATCTCATCACCAGAGTATCCTCATCACCAGAGTATCTTCATCACCAGAGTATCTTCATCACCAGAGTATCCTCATCAACAGAGTATCTTCATCACCAGAGTATCCTCATCACCAGAGTATCCTCATCACCAGAGTATCCTCACCACCAGAGTATCCTCATCACCAGAGTATCCTCATCACCAGAGTATCCTCATCACCAGAGTATCCTCATCACCAGAGTATCCTCATCACCAGAGTATCCTCATCACCAGAGTATCCTCATCACCAGAGTATCTTCATCACCAGAGTATCCTCATCACCAGAGTATGCTCGCCACCAGAGTATCCTCATTCAGAGTATCCTCATCACCAGAGTATCCTCATCACCAGAGTATCCTCATCACCAGAGTATCCTCATCACCAGATTATCATCATCACCAGAGTATCTACATCACCAGAGTATCCTCATCACCAGAGTATCTCATCACCAGAGTATCCTCATCACCAGAGTATCCTCATCACCAGAGTATCATCATCACCAGAGTATCTCATCACCAGAGTATCCTCATCAACAGAGTATCTTCATCACCAGAGTATCCTCATCACCAGAGTATCCTCACCACCAGAGTATCCTCATCACCAGAGTATCTTCATCACCAGAGTATCCTCATCACCAGAGTATCCTCATCACCAGAGTATCCTCATCACCAGAGTATCCTCATCACCAGAGTATCTCATCACCAGAGTATCCTCATCACCAGAGTATCTTCATCACCAGAGTATCCTCATCAACAGAGTATCTTCATCACCAGAGTATCCTCATCACCAGAGTATCCTCATCACCAGAGTATCCTCATCACCAGAGTATCCTCATCACCAGAGTATCCTCATCACCAGAGTATCTTCATCACCAGAGTATCCTCATCACCAGAGTATCCTCATCACCAGAGTATCCTCATCACCAGAGTATCCTCATCACCAGAGTATCATCATCACCAGAGTATCTCATCACCAGAGTATCCTCATCACCAGAGTATCCTCATCACCAGAGTATCCTCATCACCAGAGTATCCTCATCACCAGAGTATCCTCATCACCAGAGTATCCTCATCACCAGAGTATCCTCATCACCAGAGTATCCTCATCACCAGAGTATCTCATCACCAGAGTATCCTCATCACCAGAGTATCCTCATCACCAGAGTATCTTCATCACCAGAGTATCTTCATCACCAGAGTATCTTCATCACCAGAGTATCCTCATCACCAGAGTATCTTCATCACCAGAGTATCCTCATCACCAGAGTATCCTCATCACCAGAGTATCTTCATCACCAGAGTATCCTCATCACCAGAGTATCCTCATCACCAGAGTATCCTCATCACCAGAGTATCTTCATCACCAGAGTATCCTCATCACCAGAGTATCTTCATCACCAGAGTATCCTCATCACCAGAGTATCCTCATCACCAGAGTATCCTCATCACCAGAGTATCTTCATCACCAGAGTATCCTCATCACCAGAGTATCCTCATCACCAGAGTATCTTCATCACCAGAGTATCCTCATCAACAGAGTATCCTCATCACCAGAGTATCCTCATCACCAGAGTATCCTCATCACCAGAGTATCTTCATCACCAGAGTATCCTCATCACCAGAGTATCCTCATCACCAGAGTATCCTCATCACCAGAGTATCCTCATCACCAGAGTATCCTCATCACCAGAGTATCATCATCACCAGAGTATCTCATCACCAGAGTATCCTCATCACCAGAGTATCTTCATCACCAGAGTATCCTCATCACCAGAGTATCTTCATCACCAGAGTATCCTCATCACCAGAGTATCCTCATCACCAGAGTATCCTCATCACCAGAGTATCCTCATCACCAGAGTATCCTCATCACCAGAGTATCATCATCACCAGAGTATCCTCATCACCAGAGTATCATCATCACCAGAGTATCTCATCACCAGAGTATCCTCATCACCAGAGTATCCTCATCACCAGAGTATCCTCATCAACAGAGTATCTCATCACCAGAGTATCCTCATCACCAGAGTATCCTCATCACCAGAGTATCCTCATCACCAGAGTATCCTCATCACCAGAGTATCCTCATCACCAGAGTATCTTCATCACCAGAGTATCCTCATCACCAGAGTATCCTCATCACCAGAGTATCCTCATCACCAGAGTATCCTCATCACCAGAGTATCCTCATCACCAGAGTATCTCATCACCAGAGTATCCTCATCACCAGAGTATCCTCATCACCAGAGTATCCTCATCACCAGAGTATCCTCATCACCAGAGTATCCTCATCACCAGAGTATCCTCATCACCAGAGTATCCTCATCACCAGAGTATCTTCATCACCAGAGTATTCTCATCACCAGAGTATCCTCATCACCAGAGTATCCTCATCACCAGAGTATCTTCATCACCAGAGTATCTCATCACCAGAGTATCTTCATCACCAGAGTATCCTCATCAACAGAGTATCTTCATCACCAGAGTATCCTCATCACCAGAGTATCCTCATCACCAGAGTATCTTCATCACCAGAGTATCCTCATCACCAGAGTATCCTCATCACCAGAGTATCCTCATCACCAGAGTATCTTCATCACCAGAGTATTCTTCATCAACAGAGTATCTTCATCACCAGAGTATCTTCATCACCAGAGTATCCTCATCACCAGAGTATCCTCATCACCAGAGTATCTTCATCACCAGAGTATCCTCATCACCAGAGTATCCTCATCACCATAGTATCTTCATCAACAGAGTATCCTCATCAACAGAGTATCCTCATCACCAGATGATCCTCATCATCAGAGCATCCTCATCACCATAATATTTGTATCACCAGATTATCCACATCGCCAGAGTATCCTCATCACCAGAGTATCCTCATCAGCAGAGTATCCTCACCACCAGAGTATCCTCATCACCAGCTTATCATCATCACCAGAGTATCTACATCACCAGATTATCATCATCACCAGAGTATCTTTATCACCAGAGTATCCTCATCAACAGAGTATCTTCATCAACAGAGTATCCTCATCACCAGAGTATCCTCATCACCAGAGTATCCTCGTCACCAGAGTGTTCTCATCACCAGAGTATCCTCAGCAACAGAGTATCTTCATCACCAGAGTATCCTCATCACCAGAGTATCTTCATCACCAGAGTATCTTCATCACCAGAGTATCTTCATCAACAGAGTATCCTCATCAACAGAGTATCCGCATCACCAGAGTATCCTCACCACCAGAGTATCCTCATCACCAGAGTATCCTCATCACCAGAGTATCCTCATCACCAGAGTATCCTCATCACCAGAGTATCTTCATCAACAGAGTATCCTCATCACCAGATGATCCTCATCATCAGAGTATCCTCATCACCAGAGTATCCTCATCACCAGAGTATCTTCATCACCAGAGTATCTTCATCACCAGAGTATCTTCATCAACAGAGTATCCTCATCAACAGAGTATCCGCATCACCAGAGTATCCTCACCACCATAGTATCCTCATCACCAGAGTATCCTCATCACCAGAGTATCCTCATCACCAGAGTATCTTCATCAACAGAGTATCCTCATCACCAGATGATCCTCATCATCAGAGTATCCTCATCACCAGAGTATCCTGATCATCAGAGTATCCTCATCATCAGAGTATCCTCATCACCAGAGTATCCTCATCTCCAGGGTATCTTCATCACCAGAGTATCTTCATCAACAGAGTATCCTCATCACAAGAGTATCTTCATCACCAGAGTATCCTCACCAACAGAGTATCCTCATCACCAGATTATCATCATCACCAGAGTATCTACATCACCAGAGTTCCTCAGCAACAGAGTATCTTCATCACCAGAGTATCCTCGTCACCAGAGTATCCTCACCACCAGAGTATCCTCATCACCAGAGTATCCTCATCACCAGAGTATCTTCATCACCAGAGTATCTTCATCACCAGAGTATCCTCTTCACCAGAGTATCCTCATCACCAGAGTGTCCTCATCACCAGATTATCATCATCACCAGAGTATCTACATCACCAGAGTATCCTCATCACCAGAGTATCTTCATCACCAGAGTATCTTCATCAACAGAGTATCTTCATCACCAGAGTATGCTCATCACCTGAGTATCTTCATCACCAGAGTATCTTCATCACCAGAGTATCTTCATCAACAGAGTATATTCATCACCAGAGTATCCTCAGCAACAGAGTATCTTCATCAACAGAGTATCTTCATCACCAGCGTATCCTCAGCAACAGAGTATCTTCATCACCAGAGTATCCTCGTCACCAGAGTATCCTCTTCACCAGAGTATCCTCACCACCAGAGTATCCTCATCACCAGAGTATCCTCGCCACCAGAGCATCCTCTTCACCAGAGTATCCTCTTCAGCAGAGTATCCTCATCACCAGAGTATCCTCATCACAAGAGTATCCTCTTCACCAGAGTATCCTCACCACCAGAGTATCCTCATCACCAGAGTATGCTCGCCACCAGAGCATCCTCTTCACCAGAGTATCCTCTTCAGCAGAGTATCCTCATCACCAGATTATCATCATCACCAGAGTATCTACATCACCAGATTATCATCATCACCAGAGTATCTACATCACCAGAGTATCCTCATCACCAGATTATCATCATCACCAGAGTATCTACATCACCAGATTATCCTCATCACCAGAGTATCCTCGCCACCAGAGCATCCTCTTCACCAGAGTATCCTCTTCAGCAGAGTATCCTCATCACCAGAGTATCCTCACCACCAGAGTATCCTCTTCACCAGAGTATCCTCACCACCAGAGTATCTTCCTCACCAGAGTATCTTCATCACCAGAGTATCCTCACCACCAGAGTATCTTCATCACCAGAGTATCCTCATCACCAGAGTATCCTCACTACCAGAGTATCCTCATCACCAGAGTATCTTCATCACCAGAGTATCTTCATCAACAGAGTATCTTCATCACCAGAGTATCTTCATCACCAGAGTATCCTCATCACCAGAGTATCCTCATCAGCAGAGTATCCTCACCACCAGAGTATCCTCATCACCAGCTTATCATCATCACCAGAGTATCTACATCACCAGATTATCATCATCACCAGAGTATCTTTATCACCAGAGTATCCTCATCAACAGAGTATCTTCATCAACAGAGTATCCTCATCACCAGAGTATCCTCATCACCAGAGTATCCTCATCACCAGAGTGTTCTCATCACCAGAGTATCCTCAGCAACAGAGTATCTTCATCACCAGAGTATCCTCATCACCAGAGTATCTTCATCACCAGAGTATCTTCATCACCAGAGTATCTTCATCAACAGAGTATCCTCATCAACAGAGTATCCGCATCACCAGAGTATCCTCACCACCAGAGTATCCTCATCACCAGAGTATCCTCATCACCAGAGTATCCTCATCACCAGAGTATCCTCATCACCAGAGTATCTTCATCAACAGAGTATCCTCATCACCAGATGATCCTCATCATCAGAGTATCCTCATCACCAGAGTATCCTCATCACCAGAGTATCTTCATCACCAGAGTATCTTCATCACCAGAGTATCTTCATCAACAGAGTATCCTCATCAACAGAGTATCCGCATCACCAGAGTATCCTCATCACCAGAGTATCCTCACCACCAGAGTATCCTCATCACCAGAGTATCCTCATCACCAGAGTATCTTCATCAACAGAGTATCCTCATCATCAGAGTATCCTCATCACCAGAGTATCCTCATCATCAGAGTATCCTCATCATCAGAGTATCCTCATCACCAGAGTATCCTCATCTCCAGGGTATCTTCATCACCAGAGTATCTTCATCAACAGAGTATCCTCATCACAAGAGTATCTTCATCACCAGAGTATCCTCACCAACAGAGTATCCTCATCACCAGATTATCATCATCACCAGAGTATCTACATCACCAGAGTTCCTCAGCAACAGAGTATCTTCATCACCAGAGTATCCTCGTCACCAGAGTATCCTCACCACCAGAGTATCCTCATCACCAGAGTATCCTCATCACCAGAGTATCTTCATCACCAGAGTATCTTCATCACCAGAGTATCCTCTTCACCAGAGTATCCTCATCACCAGAGTGTCCTCATCACCAGATTATCATCATCACCAGAGTATCCTCATCACCAGAGTATCTTCATCACCAGAGTATCTTCATCAACAGAGTATCTTCATCACCAGAGTATGCTCATCACCTGAGTATCTTCATCACCAGAGTATCTTCATCACCAGAGTATCTTCATCAACAGAGTATCTTCATCACCAGAGTATCCTCAGCAACAGAGTATCTTCATCAACAGAGTATCTTCATCACCAGAGTATCCTCAGCAACAGAGTATCTTCATCACCAGAGTATCCTCGTCACCAGAGTATCCTCTTCACCAGAGTATCCTCACCACCAGAGTATCCTCATCACCAGAGTATCCGCATCACCAGAGTATCCTCATCACCAGAGTATCCTCACCACCAGAGTATCCTCATCACCAGAGTATCCTCATCACCAGAGTATCTTCATCAACAGAGTATCCTCATCATCAGAGTATCCTCATCACCAGAGTATCCTCATCATCAGAGTATCCTCATCATCAGAGTATCCTCATCACCAGAGTATCCTCATCTCCAGGGTATCTTCATCACCAGAGTATCTTCATCAACAGAGTATCCTCATCACAAGAGTATCTTCATCACCAGAGTATCCTCACCAACAGAGTATCCTCATCACCAGATTATCATCATCACCAGAGTATCTACATCACCAGAGTTCCTCAGCAACAGAGTATCTTCATCACCAGAGTATCCTCGTCACCAGAGTATCCTCACCACCAGAGTATCCTCATCACCAGAGTATCCTCATCACCAGAGTATCTTCATCACCAGAGTATCTTCATCACCAGAGTATCCTCTTCACCAGAGTATCCTCATCACCAGAGTGTCCTCATCACCAGATTATCATCATCACCAGAGTATCCTCATCACCAGAGTATCTTCATCACCAGAGTATCTTCATCAACAGAGTATCTTCATCACCAGAGTATGCTTATCACCTGAGTATCTTCATCACCAGAGTATCTTCATCACCAGAGTATCTTCATCAACAGAGTATCTTCATCACCAGAGTATCCTCAGCAACAGAGTATCTTCATCAACAGAGTATCTTCATCACCAGAGTATCCTCAGCAACAGAGTATCTTCATCACCAGAGTATCCTCGTCACCAGAGTATCCTCTTCACCAGAGTATCCTCACCACCAGAGTATCCTCATCACCAGAGTATCCTCGCCACCAGAGCATCCTCTTCACCAGAGTATCTTCATCACCAGAGTATCCTCATCACCAGAGTATCCTCACTACCAGAGTATCCTCATCACCAGAGTATCTTCATCACCAGAGTATCTTCATCAACAGAGTATCTTCATCACCAGAGTATCCTCGTCACCAGAGTATCCTCACCACCAGAGTATCTTCATCACCAGAGTATCCTCATCACCAGAGTATCCTCACTACCAGAGTATCCTCATCACCAGAGTATCTTCATCACCAGAGTATCTTCATCAACAGAGTATCTTCATCACCAGAGTATCTTCATCACCAGAGTATCCTCATCACCAGAGTATCCTCATCACCAGAGTATCTTCATCACCAGAGTATCCTCATCACCAGAGTATCCTCATCACCAGAGTATCTTCATCAACAGAGTATCCTCATCAACAGAGTATCCTCATCAACAGAGTATCCTCATCACCAGATGATCCTCATCATCAGAGCATCCTCATCACCATAATATTTGTATCACCAGATTATCCACATCACCAGAGTATCCTCATCACCAGAGTATCCTCATCAGCAGAGTATCCTCATCACCAGAGTATCCTCATCACCAGATTATCATCATCACCAGAGTATCTACATCACCAGATTATCATCATCACCAGAGTATCTTTATCACCAGAGTATCCTCATCAACAGAGTATCTTCATCAACAGAGTATCCTCATCACCAGAGTATCCTCATCACCAGAGTATCCTCGTCACCAGAGTATTCTCATCACCAGAGTATCCTCAGCAACAGAGTATCTTCATCACCAGAGTATCCTCGTCACCAGAGTATCCTCACCACCAGAGTATCCTCATTACCAGAGTATCCTCATCACCAGAGTATCTTCATCACCAGAGTATCTTCATCACCAGAGTATCTTCATCAACAGAGTATCCTCATCAACAGAGTATCCGCATCACCAGAGTATCCTCACCACCAGAGTATCCTCATCACCAGAGTATCTTCATCACCAGAGTATCCTCATCAACAGAGTATCTTCATCACCAGAGTATCCTCAGTCACCAGAGTATCCTCATCAACAGAGTATCCTCATCACCAGAGTATCCTCATCACCAGAGTATCCTCATCACCAGAGTATCCTCATCACCAGAGTATCCTCATCACCAGAGTATCTTCATCAACAGAGTATCCTCATTAACAGAGTATCCTCATTAACAGATGATCCTCATCATCAGAGTATCCTCATCATCAGAGTATCCTCATCACCAGAGTATCCTCATCACCAGAGTATCCTCATCCACCAGAGTATCCTCAGTCACCAGAGTATCCTCATCACCAGAGTATCCTCATTCACCAGAGTATCCTCATTCAGCAGAGTATCCTCATCACCAGAGTATCCTCACCAGCAGAGTATCCTCATCACCAGAGTATCCTCATCACCAGAGTATCCTACATCACCAGAGTATCCTCATCACCAGAGTATCCTCGCCACCAGAGTATCCTCATTCACCAGAGTATCCTCATTCAGCAGAGTATCCTCATCACCAGAGTATCCTCACCACCAGAGTATCCTCATCAGCAGATTATCATCATCACCAGAGTATCTACATCACCAGATTATCATCATCACCAGAGTATCTACATCACCAGATTATCATCATCACCAGAGTATCTACATCACCAGATTATCCTCATCACCAGAGTATCCTCGCCACCAGAGCATCCTCTTCACCAGAGTATCCTCTTCAGCAGAGTATCCTCATCACCAGAGTATCCTCACCACCAGAGTATCCTCCTCACCAGAGTATCCTCATCAACAGAGTATCCTCTTCACCAGAGTATCCTCTTCACCAGAGTATCCTCACCACCAGAGTATCTTCATCACCAGAGTATCTTCATCAACAGAGTATCTTCATCACCAGAGTATCCTCATCAACATAGTATCTTCATCACCAGAGTATCCTCGTCACCAGAGTATCCTCACCACCAGAGTATCTTCATCACCAGAGTATCCTCGTCACCAGAGTATCCTCACTACCAGAGTATCCTCATCACCAGAGTATCTTCATCACCAGAGTATCTTCATCAACAGAGTATCTTCATCACCAGAGTATCTTCATCACCAGAGTATCCTCATCACCAGAGTATCCTCATCACCAGAGTATCTTCATCACCAGAGTATCCTCATCACCAGAGTATCCTCATCACCAGAGTGTCTTCATCAACAGAGTATCCTCATCACCAGAGTATCCTCATCACCAGAGTGTCCTCACCACCAGAGTATCCTCATCAACAGAGTATCTTCATCAACAGCGTATCGTCATCACGAGAGTATCCTCATCACCAGAGTATCCTCGTCACCAGAGTATCCTCGTCACCAGAGTATCCTCACCACCAGAGTATCCTCATCACCAGAGTATCTTCATCACCAGAGTATCCTCATCACCAGATTATCATCATCACCAGAGTATCTACATCACCAGAGTATCCTCATCAACAGAGTATCTTCATCACCAGAGTATACTCATCAACAGAGTATCTTCATCACCAGAGTATCCTCGTCACCAGAGTATCCTCACCACCAGAGTATACTCATCAACAGAGTATCTTCATCACCAGAGTATGCTCGCCACCAGAGCATCCTCTTCACCAGAGTATCCTCTTCAGCAGAGTATCCTCATCACCAGATTATCATCATCACCAGAGTATCTACATCACCAGATTATCATCATCACCAGAGTATCTACATCACCAGAGTATCCTCATCAACAGAGTATCTTCATCACCAGAGTATCCTCATCAACAGAGTATCTTCATCACCAGAGTATCTTCATCAACAGAGTATCTTCATCACCAGAGTATGCTCATCACCTGAGTATCTTCATCACCAGAGTATCTTCATCAACAGAGTATCCTCATCAACAGAGTATCCTCATCACCAGATGATCCTCATCATCAGAGTATCCTCACCACCAGAGTATCCTCAGCAACAGAGTATCTTCATCACCAGAGTATCCTCATCACCAGAGTATCCTCAACACCAGAGTATCCTCATCACCAGAGTATCCTCATCACCAGATGATCCTCATCATCAGAGTATCCTCACCACCAGAGTATCCTCAGCAACAGAGTATCTTCATCACCAGAGTATCCTCATCACCAGAGTATCCTCAACACCAGAGTATCCTCATCACCAGAGTATCCTCATCACCAGAGTATCTTCATCACCAGAGTATCCTCATCACCAGAGTATCTTCATCAACAGAGTATCCTCATCAACAGACTATCCTCATCACCAGAGTATCCTCACCACCAGAGTATCCTCATCACCAGATTATCATCATCACCAGAGTATCTACATCACCAGAGTATCCTCATCACCAGAGTATCTTCATCACCAGAGTATCTTCATCAACAGAGTATCTTCATCACCAGAGTATGCTCATCACCTGAGTATCTTCATCACCAGAGTATCCTCAGCAACAGAGTATCTTCATCACCAGAGTATCCTCGTCACCAGAGTATCCTCTTCACCAGAGTATCCTCACCACCAGAGTATCCTCGTCACCAGAGTATCCTCGCCACCAGAGCATCCTCTTCACCAGAGTATCCTCTTCAGCAGAGTATCCTCATCACCAGAGTATCCTCATCACAAGAGTATCCTCTTCACCAGAGTATCCTCACCACCAGAGTATCCTCATCACCAGAGTATGCTCGCCACCAGAGCATCCTCTTCACCAGAGTATCCTCTTCAGCAGAGTATCCTCATCACCAGATTATCATCATCACCAGAGTATCTACATCACCAGATTATCATCATCACCAGAGTATCTACATCACCAGAGTATCCTCACCACCAGAGTATCCTCGTCACCAGAGTATCCTCGCCACCAGAGCATCCTCTTCACCAGAGTATCCTCTTCAGCAGAGTATCCTCATCACCAGAGTATCCTCATCACAAGAGTATCCTCTTCACCAGAGTATCCTCACCACCAGAGTATCCTCATCACCAGAGTATGCTCGCCACCAGAGCATCCTCTTCACCAGAGTATCCTCTTCAGCAGAGTATCCTCATCACCAGATTATCATCATCACCAGAGTATCTACATCACCAGATTATCATCATCACCAGAGTATCTACATCACCAGAGTATCCTCATCACCAGAGTATCTACATCACCAGATTATCATCATCACCAGAGTATCTACATCACCAGAGTATCCTCATCACCAGATTATCATCATCACCAGAGTATCTACATCACCAGGGTATCCTCATCAACAGAGTATCTTCATCACCAGAGTATCCTCATCAACAGAGTATCTTCATCACCAGAGTATCCTCGTCACCAGAGTATCCTCACCACCAGAGTATCCTCGTAACCAGAGTATCCTCACCACCAGAGTATCCTCATCAACAGAGTATCTTCATCAACAGCGTATCCTCATCACGAGAGTATCCTCATCACCAGAGTATCCTCATCACCAGAGTATCCTCATCACCAGAGTATCCTCGTCACCAGAGTATCCTCACCACCAGAGTATCCTCATCACCGGAGTATCTTCATCACCAGAGTATCCTCATCAACAGAGTATCTTCATCAACAGCGTATCCTCATCACGAGAGTATCCTCATCACCAGAGTATCCTCATCACCAGAGTATCCTCGTCACCAGAGTATCTTCATCACCAGAGTATCCTCATCACCAGATTATCATCATCACCAGAGTATCTACATCACCAGAGTATCCTCATCAACAGAGTATCTTCATCACCAGAGTATACTCATCAACAGAGTATCTTCATCACCAGAGTATCCTCGTCACCAGAGTATCCTCACCACCAGAGTATACTCATCAACAGAGTATCTTCATCACCAGAGTATGCTCGCCACCAGAGCATCCTCTTCACCAGAGTATCCTCTTCAGCAGAGTATCCTCATCACCAGATTATCATCATCACCAGAGTATCTACATCACCAGAGTATCCTCATCACCAGATTATCATCATCACCAGAGTATCTACATCACCAGGGTATCCTCATCAACAGACTATCTTCATCACCAGAGTATCCTCATCAACAGAGTATCTTCATCACCAGAGTATCCTCGTCACCAGAGTATCCTCACCACCAGAGTATCCTCATCACCAGAGTATCTTCATCACCAGAGCATTCTCATCACCAGAGTATCCTCATCACCTGAGTATCCTCGTGACCAGAGTATCCTCACCACCAGAGTATCCTCATCAACAGAGTATCTTCATCAACAGCGTATCCTCATCACGAGAGTATCCTCATCACCAGAGTATCCTCATCACCAGAGTATCCTCGTCACCAGAGTATCTTCATCACCAGAGTATCCTCATCACCAGATTATCATCATCACCAGAGTATCTACATCACCAGAGTATCCTCATCAACAGAGTATCTTCATCACCAGAGTATACTCATCAACAGAGTATCTTCATCACCAGAGTATCCTCGTCACCAGAGTATCCTCACCACCAGAGTATACTCATCAACAGAGTATCTTCATCACCAGAGTATCCTCGTCACCAGAGTATCCTCACCACCAGAGTATACTAATCAACAGAGTATCCTCATCACCAGATGATCCTCATCATCAGAGTATCCTCATCACCAGAGTATCCTCATCACCAGAGTATCCTCACCACCAGAGTATCCTCATCACCAGAGTATCCTCATCACCAGATTATCATCATCACCAGAGTATCTTTATCACCAGAGTATCCTCATCAACAGAGTAACTTCATCAACAGAGTATCCTCATCACCAGAGTATCTTCATCACCAGAGTATCCTCGTCACCAGACTATCCTCACCACCAGAGTATCCTCATCACCAGAGTATCTTCATCACCAGAGTATCCTCATCACCAGAGTATCCTCATCACCTGAGTATCCTCACCACCAGAGTATACTAATCAACAGAGTATCCTCATCACCAGATGATCCTCATCATCAGAGTATCCTCATCACCAGAGTATCCTCATCACCAGAGTATCCTCACCACCAGAGTATCCTCATCACCAGAGTATCCTCATCACCAGATTATCATCATCACCAGAGTATCTTTATCACCAGAGTATCCTCATCAACAGAGTAACTTCATCAACAGAGTATCCTCATCACCAGAGTATCTTCATCACCAGAGTATCCTCGTCACCAGACTATCCTCACCACCAGAGTATCCTCATCACCAGAGTATCTTCATCAGCAGAGTATCCTCATCACCAGAGTATCCTCATCACCTGAGTATCCTCACCACCAGAGTATCCTCATCACCAGATTATCATCATCACCAGAGTATCTACATCACCAGAGTATCCTCATCAACAGAGTATATTCATCACCAGAGTATCCTCATCAACAGAGTATCTTCGTCACCAGAGTATCCTCGTCACCAGAGTATCCTCCTCACCAGAGTATCCTCATCACCAGAGTATCCACATCACCAGAGTATCCTCATCACCAGAGTATCCTCATCACCAGAGTATCCTCATCAGCAGAGTATCCTCACCACCAGAGTATCCTCGTCACCAGAGTATCATCATCACCAGAGTATCTACATCACCAGATTATCATCATCACCAGAGTATCTTTATCACCAGAGTATCCTCATCAACAGAGTATCTTCATCAACAGAGTATCCTCATCACCAGAGTATCCTCATCACCAGAGTATCCTCGTCACCGGAGTATCTTCATCACCAGAGTATCCTCATCACCAGATTATCATCATCACCAGAGTATCTACATCACCAGAGTATCCTCATCAACAGAGTATCTTCATCACCAGAGTATACTCATCAACAGAGTATCTTCATCACCAGAGTATCCTCGTCACCAGAGTATCCTCACCACCAGAGTATACTCATCAACAGAGTATCTTCATCACCAGAGTATGCTCGCCACCAGAGCATCCTCTTCACCAGAGTATCCTCTTCAGCAGAGTATCCTCATCACCAGATTATCATCATCACCAGAGTATCTACATCACCAGATTATCATCATCACCAGAGTATCTACATCACCAGAGTATCCTCATCACCAGATTATCATCATCACCAGAGTATCTACATCACCAGGGTATCCTCATCAACAGACTATCTTCATCACCAGAGTATCCTCATCAACAGAGTATCTTCATCACCAGAGTATCCTCGTCACCAGAGTATCCTCACCACCAGAGTATCCTCATCACCAGAGTATCTTCATCACCAGAGCATTCTCATCACCAGAGTATCCTCATCACGTGAGTATCCTCGTGACCAGAGTATCCTCACCACCAGAGTATCCTCATCAACAGAGTATCTTCATCAACAGCGTATCCTCATCACGAGAGTATCCTCATCACCAGAGTATCCTCATCACCAGAGTATCCTCGTCACCAGAGTATCTACATCACCAGAGTATCCTCATCAACAGAGTATCATCATCACCAGAGTATACTCATCAACAGAGTATCTTCATCACCAGAGTATCCTCGTCACCAGAGTATCCTCACCACCAGAGTATACTCATCAACAGAGTATCTTCATCACCAGAGTAATCCTCGTCACCAGAGTATCCTCACCACCAGAGTATACTAATCAACAGAGTATCCTCATCACCAGATGATCCTCATCATCAGAGTATCCTCATCACCAGAGTATCCTCATCACCAGAGTATCCTCACCACCAGAGTATCCTCATCACCAGAGTATCCTCATCACCAGATTATCATCATCACCAGAGTATCTACATCACCAGATTATCATCATCACCAGAGTATCTACATCACCAGAGTATCCTCGTCACCAGATTATCATCATCACCAGAGTATCTACATCACCAGAGTATCCTCATCACCAGAGTATCCTCATCACCAGAGTATCCTCATTAGCAGAGTATCCTCACCACCAGAGTATCCTCGTCACCAGAGTATCATTATCACCAGAGTATCTACATCACCAGATTATCATCATCACCAGAGTATCTACATCACCAGGGTATCCTCATCAACAGACTATCTTCATCAACAGCGTATCCTCATCACGAGAGTATCCTCATCACCAGAGTATCCTCATCACCAGAGTATCCTCATCAACAGAGTATCTTCATCACCAGAGTATCCTCGTCACCAGAGTATATTCACCACCAGAGTATCCTCATCACCAGAGTATCTTCATCGCCAGAGCATTCTCATCACCAGAGTATCCTCATCACCTGAGTATCCTCGTGACCAGAGTATCCTCACCACCAGAGTATCCTCATCAACAGAGTATCTTCATCAACAGCGTATCCTCATCACGAGAGTATCCTCATCACCAGAGTATCCTCATCACCAGAGTATCCTCATCAACAGAGTATCTTCATCACCAGAGTATACTCATCAACAGAGTATCTTCAACACCAGAGTATATGATGAGGATACTCTGGTGATGAAGATACTCTGGTGATGAGGATACTCTGGTGGTGAGGATACTCTGGTGACGAGGATACTCTGGTGATGAGGATACTCTGGTGATGAGGATACTCTGTTGATGAAGATACTCTGTTGATGAAGATACTCTGTTGATGAGGATACTCTGGTGATGAAGATACTCTGTTGATGAGGATACCCTGGTGATGTAGATACTCTGGTGATGATGATAATCTGGTGATGAGGATACTCTGGTGATGTAGATACTCTGGTGCTGATGATAATATGGTGATGTAGATACTCTGGTGATGATGATAATCTGGTGATGAGGATACTCTGCTGAAGAGGATACTCTGGTGAAGAGGATGCTCTGGTGGCGAGCATACTCTGGTGATGAGGATACTCTGGTGGTGAGGATACTCTGGTGAAGAGGATACTCTTGTGATGAGGATACTCTGGTGATGAGGATACTCTGCTGAAGAGGATACTCTGGTGAAGAGGATGCTCTGGTGGCGAGGATACTCTGGTGATGAGGATACTCTGGTGGTGAGGATACTCTGGTGAAGAGGATACTCTGGTGACGAGGATACTCTGGTGATGAAGATACTCTGTTGCTGAGGATACTCTGGTGATGAAGATACTCTGTTGATGAAGATACTCTTGATGAAGATACTCTGGTGATGAAGATACTCTGGTGGTGAGGATACTCTGATGATGAGGATCATCTGGTGATGAGGATACTCTGTTGATGAGGATACTCTGTTGATGAAGATCCTCTGGTGATGAAGATACTCAGGTGATGAGCATACTCTGGTGATGAAGATACTCTGTTGATGAAGATACTCTGGTGATGAAGATACTCTGGTGATGAGGATACTCTGGTGATGTAGATACTCTGGTGATGATGATAATCTGGTGATGAGGATACTCTGGTGGTGAGGATACTCTGGTGATGAAGATACTCTGGTGATGAGGATACTCTGGTGGTGAGGATACTCTGGTGACGAGGATACTCTGGTGATGAGGATACTCTGGTGATGAGGATACTCTGTTGATGAAGATACTCTGTTCATGAGGATACTCTGGTGATAAAGATACTCTGGTGATGATGATAATCTGGTGATGTAGATACTCTGGTGATGATGATACTCTGGTGACGAGGATACTCTGGTGGTGAGGATACTCTGCTGATGAGGATACTCTGGTGATGAGGATACTCTGGTGATGAGGATACTCTGGTGATGAGGATACTCTGGTGATGTGGATACTCTGGTGATGAGGATACTCTGGTGAGGAGGATACTCTGGTGATGAGGATACTCTGGTGACGAGGATACTCTGGTGACGAAGATACTCTGTTGATGAGGATACTCTGGTGATGAAGATACTCTGTTGATGAGGATACTCTGGTGATGTAGATACTCTGGTGATGATGATAATCTGGTGATGAGGATACTCTGGTGGTGAGGATACTCAGGTGATGAGGATACTCTGGTGATGAGGATACTCTGGTGATGAAGATACTCTGGTGATGAGGATACTCTGGTGGTGAGGATAGTCTGGTGACGAGGATACTCTGGTGATGAAGATACTCTGGTGATGAGGATACTCTGTTGATGAAGTTACTCTGTTGATGAGGATACTCTGGTGATAAAGATACTCTGGTGATGATGATAATCTGGTGATGTAGATACTCTGGTGATGATGATACTCTGGTGACGAGGATACTCTGGTGGTGAGGATACTCTGCTGATGAGGATACTCTGGTGATGAGGATACTCTGGTGATGTAGATACTCTGGTGATGATGATAATCTGGTGATGAGGATACTCTGGTGATGAGGATACTCTGGTGGTGAGGATACTCTGGTGATGAGGATACTCTGGTGATGAGGATACTCTGATGATGAGGATCATCTGGTGATGAGGATACTCTGTTGATTAGTATACTCTGGTGGTGAGGATACTCTGGTGACGAGGATACTCTGGTGATGAAGATACTCTGTTGATGAGTATACTCTGGTGGTGAGGATACTCTGATGACGAGGATACTCTGGTGATGAAGATACTCTGTTGATGAGTATACTCTGGTGATGAAGATACTCTGTTGATGAGGATACTCTGGTGATGTAGATACTCTGGTGATGATGATAATCTGGTGATGAGGATACTCTGGTGATGAGGATACTCTCGTGATGAGGATACGCTGTTGATGAAGATACTCTGTTGATGAGGATACTCTGGTGGTGAGGATACTCTGGTCACGAGGATACTCAGGTGATGAGGATACTCTGGTGATGAGAATGCTCTGGTGATGAAGATACTCTGGTGATGAGGATACTCTGGTGATGAAGATACTCTGTTCATGAGGATACTCTGGTGATAAAGATACTCTGGTGATGATGATAATCTGGTGATGTAGATACTCTGGTGATGATTATACTCTGGTGACGAGGATACTCTGGTGGTGAGGATACTCTGCTGATGAGGATACTCTGGTGATGAGGATACTCTGGTGATGAGGATACTCTGGTGATGAGGATACTCTGGTGATGTGGATACTCTGGTGATGAGGATACTCTGGTGAGGAGGATACTCTGGTGATGAGGATACTCTGGTGACGAGGATACTCTGGTGACGAAGATACTCTGTTGATGAGGATACTCTGGTGATGAAGATACTCTGTTGATGCGGATACTCTGGTGATGTAGATACTCTGGTGATGATGATAATCTGGTGATGAGGATACTCTGGTGGTGAGGATACTCAGGTGATGAGGATACTCTGGTGATGAGGATACTCTGGTGATGAAGATACTCTGGTGATGAGGATACTCTGGTGGTGAGGATAGTCTGGTGACGAGGATACTCTGGTGATGAAGATACTCTGGTGATGAGGATACTCTGTTGATGAAGTTACTCTGTTGATGAGGATACTCTGGTGATAAAGATACTCTGGTGATGATGATAATCTGGTGATGTAGATACTCTGGTGATGATGATACTCTGGTGACGAGGATACTCTGGTGGTGAGGATACTCTGCTGATGAGGATACTCTGGTGATGAGGATACTCTGGTGATGAGGATACTCTGGTGATGTAGATACTCTGGTGATGATGATAATCTGGTGATGAGGATACTCTGGTGATGAGGATACTCTGGTGGTGAGGATACTCTGGTGATGAGGATACTCTGGTGATGAGGATACTCTGATGATGAGGATCATCTGGTGATGAGGATACTCTGTTGATTAGTATACTCTGGTGGTGAGGATACTCTGGTGACGAGGATACTCTGGTGATGAAGATAATCTGTTGATGAGTATACTCTGGTGGTGAGGATACTCTGATGACGAGGATACTCTGGTGATGAAGATACTCTGTTGATGAGTATACTCTGGTGATGAAGATACTCTGTTGATGAGGATACTCTGGTGATGTAGATACTCTGGTGATGATGATAATCTGGTGATGAGGATACTCTGGTGATGAAGATACTCTGGTGACGAGGATACTCTGGTGATGAGGATACTCTGGTGATGAGGATACTCTCGTGATGAGGATACGCTGTTGATGAAGATACTCTGTTGATGAGGATACTCTGGTGGTGAGGATACTCTGGTCACGAGGATACTCAGGTGATGAGGATACTCTGGTGATGAGAATGCTCTGGTGATGAAGATACTCTGGTGATGAGGATACTCTGGTGATGAAGATACTCTGTTGATGAGGATACTCTGGTGATGTAGATACTCTGGTGATGATGATAATCTGGTGATGAGGATACTCTGGTGATGAAGATACTCTGGTGACGAGGATACTCTGGTGATGAGGATAATCTGGTGATGAGGATACTCTCGTGATGAGGATACGCTGTTGATGAAGATACTCTGTTGATGAGGATACTCTGGTGGTGAGGATACTCTGGTCACGAGGATACTCAGGTGATGAGGATACTCTGGTGATGAGAATGCTCTGGTGATGAAGATACTCTGTTGATGAGGATACTCTGGTGATGAAGATAGTCTGTTGATGAGGAGACCCTGGTGATGTAGATACTCTGGTGATGATGATAATCTGGTGATGTAGATACTCTGGTGATAATGATACTCTGGTGACGAGGATACTCTGGTGGTGAGGATACTCTGCTAATGAGGATACTCTGGTGATGAGGATACTCTGGTGATGAGGATACTCTGGTGATGTAGATACTCTGGTGATGATGATAATCTGGTGATGAGGATACTCTGGTGATGTAGATACTCTGGTGATGATGATAATCTGGTGATGTAGATACTCTGGTGATGATGATAATCTGGTGATGAGGATACTCTGGTGATGAGGATACTCTGGTGGTGAGGATACTCTGGTGATGAGGATACTCTGGTGATGAGGATACTCTGATGATGAGGATCATCTGGTGATGAGGATACTCTGTTGATTAGTATACTCTGGTGGTGAGGATACTCTGGTGACGAGGATACTCTGGTGATGAAGATACTCTGTTGATGAGTATACTCTGGTGGTGAGGATACTCTGGTGACGAGGATACTCTGGTGATGAAGATACTCTGTTGATGAGGATACTCTGGTGATGAAGATAGTCTGTTGATGAGGATACCCTGGTGATGTAGATACTCTGGTGATGATGATAATCTGGTGATGTAGATACTCTGGTGATAATGATACTCTGGTGATGATGATAATCTGGTGATGTAGATACTCTGGTGATGATGATAATCTGGTGATGTAGATACTCTGGTGATGATGATAATCTGGTGATGAGGATACTCTGGTGATGAGGATACTCTGGTGGTGAGGATACTCTGGTGATGATGATACTCTGGTGACGAGGATACTCTGGTGGTGAGGATACTCTGCTGATGAGGATACTCTGGTGATGAGGATACTCTGGTGATGAGGATACTCTGGTGATGTAGATACTCTGGTGATGATGATAATCTGGTGATGAGGATACTCTTGTGATGTAGATACTCTGGTGATGATGATAATCTGGTGATGTAGATACTCTGGTGATGATGATAATCTGGTGATGAGGATACTCTGGTGATGAGGATACTCTGGTGGTGAGGATACTCTGGTGATGAGGATACTCTGGTGATGAGGATACTCTGATGATGAGGATCATCTGGTGATGAGGATACTCTGTTGATTAGTATACTCTGGTGGTGAGGATACTCTGGTGACGAGTATACTCTGGTGATGAGGATACTCTGGTGATGAAGATACTCTGTTGATGAGGATACTCTGGTGGTGAGGATACTCTGGTGATGAGGATACTCTGGTGATGAGGATACTCTGATGATGAGGATCATCTGGTGATGAGGATACTCTGTTGATTAGTATACTCTGGTGGTGAGGATACTCTGGTGACGAGGATACTCTGGTGATGAAGATACTCTGTTGATGAGTATACTCTGGTGGTGAGGATACTCTGGTGACGAGGATACTCTGGTGATGAAGATACTCTGTTGATGAGGATACTCTGGTGATGAAGATAGTCTGTTGATGAGGATACCCTGGTGATGTAGATACTCTGGTGATGATGATAATCTGGTGATGTAGATACTCTGGTGATAATGATACTCTGGTGACGAGGATACTCTGGTGGTGAGGATACTCTGCTAATGAGGATACTCTGGTGATGAGGATACTCTGGTGATGAGGATACTCTGGTGATGTAGATACTCTGGTGATGATGATAATCTGGTGATGAGGATACTCTGGTGATGTAGATACTCTGGTGATGATGATAATCTGGTGATGTAGATACTCTGGTGATGATGATAATCTGGTGATGAGGATACTCTGGTGATGAGGATACTCTGGTGGTGAGGATACTCTGGTGATGAGGATACTCTGGTGATGAGGATACTCTGATGATGAGGATCATCTGGTGATGAGGATACTCTGTTGATTAGTATACTCTGGTGGTGAGGATACTCTGGTGACGAGGATACTCTGGTGATGAAGATACTCTGTTGATGAGTATACTCTGGTGGTAAGGATACTCTGGTGACGAGGATACTCTGGTGATGAAGATACTCTGTTGATGAGTATACTCTGGTGATGAAGATACTCTGTTGATGAGGATACTCTGGTGATGTAGATACTCTGGTGATGATGATAATCTGGTGATGAGGATACTCTGGTGATGAAGATACTCTGGTGACGAGGATACTCTGGTGATGAGGATACTCTGGTGATGAGGATACTCTCGTGATGAGGATACGCCGTTGATGAAGATACTCTGTTGATGAGGATACTCTGGTGGTGAGGATACTCTGGTCACGAGGATACTCAGGTGATGAGGATACTCTGGTGATGAGAATGCTCTGGTGATGAAGATACTCTGGTGATGAGGATACTCTGGTGGTGAGGATACTCTGGTGACGAGGATACTCTGGTGATGAAGATACTCTGTTGATGAGGATACTCTGGTGATGAAGATAGTCTGTTGATGAGGATACCCTGGTGATGTAGATACTCTGGTGATGATGATAATCTGGTGATGAGGATACTCTGGTGATGTAGATACTCTGGTGATGATGATAATCTGGTGATGTAGATACTCTGGTGATGATGATAATCTGGTGATGAGGATACTCTGCTGAAGAGGATACTCTGGTGAAGAGGATGCTCTGGTGGCGAGCATACTCTGGTGATGAAGATACTCTGTTGATGAGTATACTCTGGTGGTGAGGATACTCTGGTGACGAGGATACTCTGGTGATGAAGATACTCTGTTGATGAGTATACTCTGGTGATGAAGATACTCTGTTGATGAGGATACTCTGGTGATGTAGATACTCTGGTGATGATGATAATCTGGTGATGAGGATACTCTGGTGATGAAGATACTCCGGTGACGAGGATACTCTGGTGATGAGGATACTCTGTTGATGAAGATAATCTGTTGATGAGGATACTCTGGTGATAAAGATACTCTGGTGATGATGATAATCTGGTGATGTAGATACTCTGGTGATGATGATACTCTGGTGACGAGGATACTCTGGTGGTGAGGATACTCTGCTGATGAGGATACTCTGGTGATGAGGATACTCTGGTGATGAGGATACTCTGGTGATGTGGATACTCTGGTGATGAGGATACTCTGGTGAGGAGGATACTCTGGTGATGAGGATACTCTGGTGACGAGGATACTCTGGTGACGAAGATACTCTGGTGATGAGGATACTCTGTTGATTAGTATACTCTGGTGGTGAGGATACTCTGGTGACGAGGATACTCTGGTGATGAAGATACTCTGTTGATGAGTATACTCTGGTGGTGAGGATACTCTGGTGATGAAGATACTCTGTTGATGAGGATACTCTGGTGATGAAGATAGTCTGTTGATGAGGATACCCTGGTGATGTAGATACTCTGGTGATGATGATAATCTGGTGATGTAGATACTCTGGTGATAATGATACTCTGGTGATGATGATAATCTGGTGATGTAGATACTCTGGTGATGATGATAATCTGGTGATGTAGATACTCTGGTGATGATGATAATCTGGTGATGAGGATACTCTGGTGATGAGGATACTCTGGTGGTGAGGATACTCTGGTGATGATGATACTCTGGTGACGAGGATACTCTGGTGGTGAGGATACTCTGCTGATGAGGATACTCTGGTGATGAGGATACTCTGGTGATGAGGATACTCTGGTGATGTAGATACTCTGGTGATGATGATAATCTGGTGATGAGGATACTCTTGTGATGTAGATACTCTGGTGATGATGATAATCTGGTGATGTAGATACTCTGGTGATGATGATAATCTGGTGATGAGGATACTCTGGTGATGAGGATACTCTGGTGGTGAGGATACTCTGGTGATGAGGATACTCTGGTGATGAGGATACTCTGATGATGAGGATCATCTGGTGATGAGGATACTCTGTTGATTAGTATACTCTGGTGGTGAGGATACTCTGGTGACGAGGATACTCTGGTGATGAGGATACTCTGGTGATGAAGATACTCTGTTGATGAGGATACTCTGGTGATGTAGATACTCTGGTGATGATGATAATCTGGTGATGAGGATACTCTGGTGATGAAGATACTCTGGTGACGAGGATACTCTGGTGATGAGGATACTCTGGTGATGAGGATACTCTCGTGATGAGGATACGCTGTTGATGAAGATACTCTGTTGATGAGGATACTCTGGTGGTGAGGATACTCTGGTCACGAGGATACTCAGGTGATGAGGATACTCTGGTGATGAGAATGCTCTGGTGATGAAGATACTCTGGTGATGAGGATACTCTGGTGGTGAGGATACTCTGGTGACGAGGATACTCTGGTGATGAAGATACTCTGTTGATGAGGATACTCTGGTGATGAAGATAGTCTGTTGATGAGGATACCCTGGTGATGTAGATACTCTGGTGATGATGATAATCTGGTGATGTAGATACTCTGGTGATAATGATACTCTGGTGACGAGGATACTCTGGTGGTGAGGATACTCTGCTAATGAGGATACTCTGGTGATGAGGATACTCTGGTGATGAGGATACTCTGGTGATGTAGATACTCTGGTGATGATGATAATCTGGTGATGAGGATACTCTGGTGATGTAGATACTCTGGTGATGATGATAATCTGGTGATGTAGATACTCTGGTGATGATGATAATCTGGTGATGAGGATACTCTGGTGATGAGGATACTCTGGTGGTGAGGATACTCTGGTGATGAGGATACTCTGGTGATGAGGATACTCTGATGATGAGGATCATCTGGTGATGAGGATACTCTGTTGATTAGTATACTCTGGTGGTGAGGATACTCTGGTGACGAGGATACTCTGGTGATGAAGATACTCTGTTGATGAGTATACTCTGGTGGTGAGGATACTCTGGTGACGAGGATACTCTGGTGATGAAGATACTCTGTTGATGAGGATACTCTGGTGATGAAGATAGTCTGTTGATGAGGATACCCTGGTGATGTAGATACTCTGGTGATGATGATAATCTGGTGATGTAGATACTCTGGTGATAATGATACTCTGGTGACGAGGATACTCTGGTGGTGAGGATACTCTGCTAATGAGGATACTCTGGTGATGAGGATACTCTGGTGATGATGATAATCTGGTGATGAGGATACTCTGGTGATGTAGATACTCTGGTGATGATGATAATCTGGTGATGTAGATACTCTGGTGATGATGATAATCTGGTGATGAGGATACTCTGGTGATGAGGATACTCTGGTGGTGAGGATACTCTGGTGATGAGGATACTCTGGTGATGAGGATACTCTGATGATGAGGATCATCTGGTGATGAGGATACTCTGTTGATTAGTATACTCTGGTGGTGAGGATACTCTGGTGACGAGGATACTCTGGTGATGAAGATACTCTGTTGATGAGTATACTCTGGTGGTAAGGATACTCTGGTGACGAGGATACTCTGGTGATGAAGATACTCTGTTGATGAGTATACTCTGGTGATGAAGATACTCTGTTGATGAGGATACTCTGGTGATGTAGATACTCTGGTGATGATGATAATCTGGTGATGAGGATACTCTGGTGATGAAGATACTCTGGTGACGAGGATACTCTGGTGATGAGGATACTCTGGTGATGAGGATACTCTCGTGATGAGGATACGCCGTTGATGAAGATACTCTGTTGATGAGGATACTCTGGTGGTGAGGATACTCTGGTCACGAGGATACTCAGGTGATGAGGATACTCTGGTGATGAGAATGCTCTGGTGATGAAGATACTCTGGTGATGAGGATACTCTGGTGGTGAGGATACTCTGGTGACGAGGATACTCTGGTGATGAAGATACTCTGTTGATGAGGATACTCTGGTGATGAAGATAGTCTGTTGATGAGGATACCCTGGTGATGTAGATACTCTGGTGATGATGATAATCTGGTGATGAGGATACTCTGGTGATGTAGATACTCTGGTGATGATGATAATCTGGTGATGTAGATACTCTGGTGATGATGATAATCTGGTGATGAGGATACTCTGCTGAAGAGGATACTCTGGTGAAGAGGATGCTCTGGTGGCGAGCATACTCTGGTGATGAAGATACTCTGTTGATGAGTATACTCTGGTGGTGAGGATACTCTGGTGACGAGGATACTCTGGTGATGAAGATACTCTGTTGATGAGTATACTCTGGTGATGAAGATACTCTGTTGATGAGGATACTCTGGTGATGTAGATACTCTGGTGATGATGATAATCTGGTGATGAGGATACTCTGGTGATGAAGATACTCCGGTGACGAGGATACTCTGGTGATGAGGATACTCTGTTGATGAAGATAATCTGTTGATGAGGATACTCTGGTGATAAAGATACTCTGGTGATGATGATAATCTGGTGATGTAGATACTCTGGTGATGATGATACTCTGGTGACGAGGATACTCTGGTGGTGAGGATACTCTGCTGATGAGGATACTCTGGTGATGAGGATACTCTGGTGATGAGGATACTCTGGTGATGTGGATACTCTGGTGATGAGGATACTCTGGTGAGGAGGATACTCTGGTGATGAGGATACTCTGGTGACGAGGATACTCTGGTGACGAAGATACTCTGGTGATGAGGATACTCTGTTGATTAGTATACTCTGGTGGTGAGGATACTCTGGTGACGAGGATACTCTGGTGATGAAGATACTCTGTTGATGAGTATACTCTGGTGGTGAGGATACTCTGGTGACGAGGATACTCTGGTGATGAAGATACTCTGTTGATGAGGATACTCTGGTGATGAAGATAGTCTGTTGATGAGGATACCCTGGTGATGTAGATACTCTGGTGATGATGATAATCTGGTGATGTAGATACTCTGGTGATAATGATACTCTGGTGATGATGATAATCTGGTGATGTAGATACTCTGGTGATGATGATAATCTGGTGATGTAGATACTCTGGTGATGATGATAATCTGGTGATGAGGATACTCTGGTGATGAGGATACTCTGGTGGTGAGGATACTCTGGTGATGATGATACTCTGGTGACGAGGATACTCTGGTGGTGAGGATACTCTGCTGATGAGGATACTCTGGTGATGAGGATACTCTGGTGATGAGGATACTCTGGTGATGTAGATACTCTGGTGATGATGATAATCTGGTGATGAGGATACTCTGGTGATGAGGATACTCTGGTGGTGAGGATACTCTGGTGATGAGGATACTCTGGTGATGAGGATACTCTGATGATGAGGATCATCTGGTGATGAGGATACTCTGTTGATTAGTATACTCTGGTGGTGAGGATACTCTGGTGACGAGGATACTCTGGTGATGAGGATACTCTGGTGATGAAGATACTCTGTTGATGAGGATACTCTGGTGATGTAGATACTCTGGTGATGATGATAATCTGGTGATGAGGATACTCTGGTGATGAAGATACTCTGGTGACGAGGATACTCTGGTGATGAGGATACTCTGGTGATGAGGATACTCTCGTGATGAGGATACGCTGTTGATGAAGATACTCTGTTGATGAGGATACTCTGGTGGTGAGGATACTCTGGTCACGAGGATACTCAGGTGATGAGGATACTCTGGTGATGAGAATGCTCTGGTGATGAAGATACTCTGGTGATGAGGATACTCTGGTGGTGAGGATACTCTGGTGACGAGGATACTCTGGTGATGAAGATACTCTGTTGATGAGGATACTCTGGTGATGAAGATAGTCTGTTGATGAGGATACCCTGGTGATGTAGATACTCTGGTGATGATGATAATCTGGTGATGTAGATACTCTGGTGATAATGATACTCTGGTGACGAGGATACTCTGGTGGTGAGGATACTCTGCTAATGAGGATACTCTGGTGATGAGGATACTCTGGTGATGAGGATACTCTGGTGATGTAGATACTCTGGTGATGATGATAATCTGGTGATGAGGATACTCTGGTGATGTAGATACTCTGGTGATGATGATAATCTGGTGATGTAGATACTCTGGTGATGATGATAATCTGGTGATGAGGATACTCTGGTGATGAGGATACTCTGGTGGTGAGGATACTCTGGTGATGAGGATACTCTGGTGATGAGGATACTCTGATGATGAGGATCATCTGGTGATGAGGATACTCTGTTGATTAGTATACTCTGGTGGTGAGGATACTCTGGTGACGAGGATACTCTGGTGATGAAGATACTCTGTTGATGAGTATACTCTGGTGGTGAGGATACTCTGGTGACGAGGATACTCTGGTGATGAAGATACTCTGTTGATGAGGATACTCTGGTGATGAAGATAGTCTGTTGATGAGGATACCCTGGTGATGTAGATACTCTGGTGATGATGATAATCTGGTGATGTAGATACTCTGGTGATAATGATACTCTGGTGACGAGGATACTCTGGTGGTGAGGATACTCTGCTAATGAGGATACTCTGGTGATGAGGATACTCTGGTGATGAGGATACTCTGGTGATGTAGATACTCTGGTGATGATGATAATCTGGTGATGAGGATACTCTGGTGATGTAGATACTCTGGTGATGATGATAATCTGGTGATGTAGATACTCTGGTGATGATGATAATCTGGTGATGAGGATACTCTGGTGATGAGGATACTCTGGTGGTGAGGATACTCTGGTGATGAGGATACTCTGGTGATGAGGATACTCTGATGATGAGGATCATCTGGTGATGAGGATACTCTGTTGATTAGTATACTCTGGTGGTGAGGATACTCTGGTGACGAGGATACTCTGGTGATGAAGATACTCTGTTGATGAGTATACTCTGGTGGTAAGGATACTCTGGTGACGAGGATACTCTGGTGATGAAGATACTCTGTTGATGAGTATACTCTGGTGATGAAGATACTCTGTTGATGAGGATACTCTGGTGATGTAGATACTCTGGTGATGATGATAATCTGGTGATGAGGATACTCTGGTGATGAAGATACTCTGGTGACGAGGATACTCTGGTGATGAGGATACTCTGGTGATGAGGATACTCTCGTGATGAGGATACGCCGTTGATGAAGATACTCTGTTGATGAGGATACTCTGGTGGTGAGGATACTCTGGTCACGAGGATACTCAGGTGATGAGGATACTCTGGTGATGAGAATGCTCTGGTGATGAAGATACTCTGGTGATGAGGATACTCTGGTGGTGAGGATACTCTGGTGACGAGGATACTCTGGTGATGAAGATACTCTGTTGATGAGGATACTCTGGTGATGAAGATAGTCTGTTGATGAGGATACCCTGGTGATGTAGATACTCTGGTGATGATGATAATCTGGTGATGAGGATACTCTGGTGATGTAGATACTCTGGTGATGATGATAATCTGGTGATGTAGATACTCTGGTGATGATGATAATCTGGTGATGAGGATACTCTGCTGAAGAGGATACTCTGGTGAAGAGGATGCTCTGGTGGCGAGCATACTCTGGTGATGAAGATACTCTGTTGATGAGTATACTCTGGTGGTGAGGATACTCTGGTGACGAGGATACTCTGGTGATGAAGATACTCTGTTGATGAGTATACTCTGGTGATGAAGATACTCTGTTGATGAGGATACTCTGGTGATGTAGATACTCTGGTGATGATGATAATCTGGTGATGAGGATACTCTGGTGATGAAGATACTCCGGTGACGAGGATACTCTGGTGATGAGGATACTCTGTTGATGAAGATAATCTGTTGATGAGGATACTCTGGTGATAAAGATACTCTGGTGATGATGATAATCTGGTGATGTAGATACTCTGGTGATGATGATACTCTGGTGACGAGGATACTCTGGTGGTGAGGATACTCTGCTGATGAGGATACTCTGGTGATGAGGATACTCTGGTGATGAGGATACTCTGGTGATGTGGATACTCTGGTGATGAGGATACTCTGGTGAGGAGGATACTCTGGTGATGAGGATACTCTGGTGACGAGGATACTCTGGTGACGAAGATACTCTGTTGATGAGGATACTCTGGTGATGAAGATACTCTGTTGATGAGGATACTCTGGTGATGTAGATACTCTGGTGATGATGATAATCTGGTGATGAGGATACTCTGGTGGTGAGGATACTCAGGTGATGAGGATACTCTGGTGATGAGGATACTCTGGTGATGAAGATACTCTGGTGATGAGGATACTCTGGTGGTGAGGATAGTCTGGTGACAAGGATACTCTGGTGATGAAGATACTCTGGTGATGAGGATACTCTGTTGATGAAGTTACTCTGTTGATGAGGATACTCTGGTGATAAAGATACTCTGGTGATGATGATAATCTGGTGATGTAGATACTCTGGTGATGATGATACTCTGGTGACGAGGATACTCTGGTGGTGAGGATACTCTGCTGATGAGGATACTCTGGTGATGAGGATACTCTGGTGATGAGGATACTCTGGTGATGTAGATACTCTGGTGATGATGATAATCTGGTGATGAGGATACTCTGGTGATGTAGATACTCTGGTGATGATGATAATCTGGTGATGTAGATACTCTGGTGATGATGATAATCTGGTGATGAGGATACTCTGGTGATGAGGATACTCTGGTGGTGAGGATACTCTGGTGATAAGGATACTCTGATGATGAGGATCATCTGGTGATGAGGATACTCTGTTGATTAGTATACTCTGGTGGTGAGGATACTCTGGTGACGAGGATACTCTGGTGATGAAGATACTCTGTTGATGAGTATACTCTGGTGGTGAGGATACTCTGGTGACGAGGATACTCTGGTGATGAAGATACTCTGTTGATGAGTATACTCTGGTGATGAAGATACTCTGTTGATGAGGATACTCTGGTGATGTAGATACTCTGGTGATGATGATAATCTGGTGATGAGGATACTCTGGTGATGAAGATACTCTGGTGACGAGGATACTCTGGTGATGAGGATACTCTGGTGATGAGGATACTCTCTTGATGAGGATACGCTGTTGATGAAGATACTCTGTTGATGAGGATACTCTGGTGGTGAGGATACTCTGGTCACGAGGATACTCAGGTGATGAGGATACTCTGGTGATGAGAATGCTCTGGTGATGAAGATACTCTGGTGATGAGGATACTCTGGTGATGAAGATACTCTGTTGATGAGGATACTCTGGTGATGTAGATACTCTGGTGATGATGATAATCTGGTGATGAGGATACTCTGGTGATGAAGATACTCCGGTGACGAGGATACTCTGGTGATGAGGATACTCTGTTGATGAAGATAATCTGTTGATGAGGATACTCTGGTGATAAAGATACTCTGGTGATGATGATAATCTGGTGATGTAGATACTCTGGTGATGATGATACTCTGGTGACGAGGATACTCTGGTGGTGAGGATACTCTGCTGATGAGGATACTCTGGTGATGAGGATAATCTGGTGATGAGGATACTCTGGTGATGTGGATACTCTGGTGATGAGGATACTCTGGTGATGAAGATAGTCTGTTGATGAGGATACCCTGGTGATGTAGATACTCTGGTGATGATGATACTCTGGTGATGAAGATAGTCTGTTGATGAGGATACCCTGGTGATGTAGATACTCTGGTGATGATGATAATCTGGTGATGAGGATACTCTGGTGATGTAGATACTCTGGTGATGATGATAATCTGGTGATGTAGATACTCTGGTGATGATGATAATCTGGTGATGAGGATACTCTGCTGAAGAGGATACTCTGGTGAAGAGGATGCTCTGGTGGCGAGCATACTCTGGTGATGAAGATACTCTGTTGATGAGTATACTCTGGTGGTGAGGATACTCTGGTGATGAGGATACTCTGGTGATGAAGATACTCTGTTGATGAGTATACTCTGGTGATGAAGATACTCTGTTGATGAGGATACTCTGGTGATGTAGATACTCTGGTGATGATGATAATCTGGTGATGAGGATACTCTGGTGATGAAGATACTCCGGTGACGAGGATACTCTGGTGATGAGGATACTCTGGTGATGAGGATACTCTGTTGATGAAGATAATCTGTTGATGAGGATACTCTGGTGATAAAGATACTCTGGTGATGATGATAATCTGGTGATGTAGATACTCTGGTGATGATGATACTCTGGTGACGAGGATACTCTGGTGGTGAGGATACTCTGCTGATGAGGATACTCTGGTGATGAGGATACTCTGGTGATGAGGATACTCTGGTGATGTGGATACTCTGGTGATGAGGATACTCTGGTGAGGAGGATACTCTGGTGATGAGGATACTCTGGTGAAGAGGATACTCTGGTGACGAAGATACTCTGTTGATGAGGATACTCTGGTGATGAAGATACTCTGTTGATGAGGATACTCTGGTGATGTAGATACTCTGGTGATGATGATAATCTGGTGATGAGGATACTCTGGTGGTGAGGATACTCAGGTGATGAGGATACTCTGGTGATGAGGATACTCTGGTGATGAAGATACTCTGGTGATGAGGATACTCTGGTGGTGAGGATAGTCTGGTGACGAGGATACTCTGGTGATGAAGATACTCTGGTGATGAGGATACTCTGTTGATGAAGTTACTCTGTTGATGAGGATACTCTGGTGATAAAGATACTCTGGTGATGATGATAATCTGGTGATGTAGATACTCTGGTGATGATGATACTCTGGTGACGAGGATACTCTGGTGGTGAGGATACTCTGCTGATGAGGATACTCTGGTGATGAGGATACTCTGGTGATGAGGATACTCTGGTGATGTAGATACTCTGGTGATGATGATAATCTGGTGATGAGGATACTCTGGTGATGTAGATACTCTGGTGATGATGATAATCTGGTGATGTAGATACTCTGGTGATGATGATAATCTGGTGATGAGGATACTCTGGTGATGAGGATACTCTGTTGATTAGTATACTCTGGTGGTGAGGATACTCTGGTGACGAGGATACTCTGGTGATGAAGATACTCTGTTGATGAGTATACTCTGGTGGTGAGGATACTCTGGTGACGAGGATACTCTGGTGATGAAGATACTCTGTTGATGAGGATACTCTGGTGATGAAGATAGTCTGTTGATGAGGATACCCTGGTGATGTAGATACTCTGGTGATGATGATAATCTGGTGATGTAGATACTCTGGTGATAATGATACTCTGGTGACGAGGATACTCTGGTGGTGAGGATACTCTGCTAATGAGGATACTCTGGTGATGAGGATACTCTGGTGATGAGGATACTCTGGTGATGTAGATACTCTGGTGATGATGATAATCTGGTGATGAGGATACTCTGGTGATGTAGATACTCTGGTGATGATGATAATCTGGTGATGTAGATACTCTGGTGATGATGATAATCTGGTGATGAGGATACTCTGGTGATGAGGATACTCTGGTGGTGAGGATACTCTGGTGATGAGGATACTCTGGTGATGAGGATACTCTGATGATGAGGATCATCTGGTGATGAGGATACTCTGGTGATGAGGATACTCTGGTGGTGAGGATACTCTGGTGATGAGGATACTCTCGTGATGAGGATACGCCGTTGATGAAGATACTCTGTTGATGAGGATACTCTGGTGGTGAGGATACTCTGGTCACGAGGATACTCAGGTGATGAGGATACTCTGGTGATGAGAATGCTCTGGTGATGAAGATACTCTGGTGATGAGGATACTCTGGTGGTGAGGATACTCTGGTGACGAGGATACTCTGGTGATGAAGATACTCTGTTGATGAGGATACTCTGGTGATGAAGATAGTCTGTTGATGAGGATACCCTGGTGATGTAGATACTCTGGTGATGATGATAATCTGGTGATGAGGATACTCTGGTGATGTAGATACTCTGGTGATGATGATAATCTGGTGATGTAGATACTCTGGTGATGATGATAATCTGGTGATGAGGATACTCTGCTGAAGAGGATACTCTGGTGAAGAGGATGCTCTGGTGGCGAGCATACTCTGGTGATGAAGATACTCTGTTGATGAGTATACTCTGGTGGTGAGGATACTCTGGTGACGAGGATACTCTGGTGATGAAGATACTCTGTTGATGAGTATACTCTGGTGATGAAGATACTCTGTTGATGAGGATACTCTGGTGATGTAGATACTCTGGTGATGATGATAATCTGGTGATGAGGATACTCTGGTGATGAAGATACTCCGGTGACGAGGATACTCTGGTGATGAGGATACTCTGTTGATGAAGATAATCTGTTGATGAGGATACTCTGGTGATAAAGATACTCTGGTGATGATGATAATCTGGTGATGTAGATACTCTGGTGATGATGATACTCTGGTGACGAGGATACTCTGGTGGTGAGGATACTCTGCTGATGAGGATACTCTGGTGATGAGGATACTCTGGTGATGAGGATACTCTGGTGATGTGGATACTCTGGTGATGAGGATACTCTGGTGAGGAGGATACTCTGGTGATGAGGATACTCTGGTGACGAGGATACTCTGGTGACGAAGATACTCTGTTGATGAGGATACTCTGGTGATGAAGATACTCTGTTGATGAGGATACTCTGGTGATGTAGATACTCTGGTGATGATGATAATCTGGTGATGAGGATACTCTGGTGGTGAGGATACTCAGGTGATGAGGATACTCTGGTGATGAGGATACTCTGGTGATGAAGATACTCTGGTGATGAGGATACTCTGGTGGTGAGGATAGTCTGGTGACAAGGATACTCTGGTGATGAAGATACTCTGGTGATGAGGATACTCTGTTGATGAAGTTACTCTGTTGATGAGGATACTCTGGTGATAAAGATACTCTGGTGATGATGATAATCTGGTGATGTAGATACTCTGGTGATGATGATACTCTGGTGACGAGGATACTCTGGTGGTGAGGATACTCTGCTGATGAGGATACTCTGGTGATGAGGATACTCTGGTGATGAGGATACTCTGGTGATGTAGATACTCTGGTGATGATGATAATCTGGTGATGAGGATACTCTGGTGATGTAGATACTCTGGTGATGATGATAATCTGGTGATGTAGATACTCTGGTGATGATGATAATCTGGTGATGAGGATACTCTGGTGATGAGGATACTCTGGTGGTGAGGATACTCTGGTGATAAGGATACTCTGATGATGAGGATCATCTGGTGATGAGGATACTCTGTTGATTAGTATACTCTGGTGGTGAGGATACTCTGGTGACGAGGATACTCTGGTGATGAAGATACTCTGTTGATGAGTATACTCTGGTGGTGAGGATACTCTGGTGACGAGGATACTCTGGTGATGAAGATACTCTGTTGATGAGTATACTCTGGTGATGAAGATACTCTGTTGATGAGGATACTCTGGTGATGTAGATACTCTGGTGATGATGATAATCTGGTGATGAGGATACTCTGGTGATGAAGATACTCTGGTGACGAGGATACTCTGGTGATGAGGATACTCTGGTGATGAGGATACTCTCTTGATGAGGATACGCTGTTGATGAAGATACTCTGTTGATGAGGATACTCTGGTGGTGAGGATACTCTGGTCACGAGGATACTCAGGTGATGAGGATACTCTGGTGATGAGAATGCTCTGGTGATGAAGATACTCTGGTGATGAGGATACTCTGGTGATGAAGATACTCTGTTGATGAGGATACTCTGGTGATGTAGATACTCTGGTGATGATGATAATCTGGTGATGAGGATACTCTGGTGATGAAGATACTCCGGTGACGAGGATACTCTGGTGATGAGGATACTCTGTTGATGAAGATAATCTGTTGATGAGGATACTCTGGTGATAAAGATACTCTGGTGATGATGATAATCTGGTGATGTAGATACTCTGGTGATGATGATACTCTGGTGACGAGGATACTCTGGTGGTGAGGATACTCTGCTGATGAGGATACTCTGGTGATGAGGATAATCTGGTGATGAGGATACTCTGGTGATGTGGATACTCTGGTGATGAGGATACTCTGGTGATGAAGATAGTCTGTTGATGAGGATACCCTGGTGATGTAGATACTCTGGTGATGATGATACTCTGGTGATGAAGATAGTCTGTTGATGAGGATACCCTGGTGATGTAGATACTCTGGTGATGATGATAATCTGGTGATGAGGATACTCTGGTGATGTAGATACTCTGGTGATGATGATAATCTGGTGATGTAGATACTCTGGTGATGATGATAATCTGGTGATGAGGATACTCTGCTGAAGAGGATACTCTGGTGAAGAGGATGCTCTGGTGGCGAGCATACTCTGGTGATGAAGATACTCTGTTGATGAGTATACTCTGGTGGTGAGGATACTCTGGTGATGAGGATACTCTGGTGATGAAGATACTCTGTTGATGAGTATACTCTGGTGATGAAGATACTCTGTTGATGAGGATACTCTGGTGATGTAGATACTCTGGTGATGATGATAATCTGGTGATGAGGATACTCTGGTGATGAAGATACTCCGGTGACGAGGATACTCTGGTGATGAGGATACTCTGGTGATGAGGATACTCTGTTGATGAAGATAATCTGTTGATGAGGATACTCTGGTGATAAAGATACTCTGGTGATGATGATAATCTGGTGATGTAGATACTCTGGTGATGATGATACTCTGGTGACGAGGATACTCTGGTGGTGAGGATACTCTGCTGATGAGGATACTCTGGTGATGAGGATACTCTGGTGATGAGGATACTCTGGTGATGTGGATACTCTGGTGATGAGGATACTCTGGTGAGGAGGATACTCTGGTGATGAGGATACTCTGGTGAAGAGGATACTCTGGTGACGAAGATACTCTGTTGATGAGGATACTCTGGTGATGAAGATACTCTGTTGATGAGGATACTCTGGTGATGTAGATACTCTGGTGATGATGATAATCTGGTGATGAGGATACTCTGGTGGTGAGGATACTCAGGTGATGAGGATACTCTGGTGATGAGGATACTCTGGTGATGAAGATACTCTGGTGATGAGGATACTCTGGTGGTGAGGATAGTCTGGTGACGAGGATACTCTGGTGATGAAGATACTCTGGTGATGTAGGGATACTCAGGTATGAGGATACTCTGGTGATGAGGATACGCTGGTGATGTAAGATACTCTGGTGATGAGGATACTCTGGTGGTGAGGATAGTCTGGTGACGAGGATACTCTGGTGATGAAGATACTCTGGTGATGAGGATACTCTGTTTGATGAAGTTACTCTGTTGATGAGGATACTCTGGTGATAAAGATACTCTGGTGATGATGATAATCTGGTGAGTGTAGATACTCTGGTGATGTGATACTCTGGTGACGAGGATACTCTGGTGGTGAGGATACTCTGCTGATGAGGATACTCTGGTGATGAGGATACTCATGGTGATGAGGATACTCTGGTGATGTAGATACTCTGGTATGATGATAATCTGGTGATGAGGATCTCTGGTGATGTAGATACTCTGGTGATGATGATAATCTGGTGATGTAGATACTCTGGTGATGATGATAATTGGTGATGAGGATACTCTGGTGATGAGGATACTCTGTTGATTAGTATACTCTGGTGGTGAGGATACTCTGGTGACGAGGATACTCTGGTGATGAAGATACTCTGTTGATGAGTATACTCTGGTGGTGAGGATACTCTGGTGACGAGGATACTCTGGTGATGAAGATACTCTGTTGATGAGGATACTCTGGTGATGAAGATAGTCTGTTGATGAGGATACCCTGGTGATGTAGATACTCTGGTGATGATGATAATCTGGTGATGTAGATACTCTGGTGATAATGATACTCTGGTGACGAGGATACTCTGGTGGTGAGGATACTCTGCTAATGAGGATACTCTGGTGATGAGGATACTCTGGTGATGAGGATACTCTGGTGATGTAGATACTCTGGTGATGATGATAATCTGGTGATGAGGATACTCTGGTGATGTAGATACTCTGGTGATGATGATAATCTGGTGATGTAGATACTCTGGTGATGATGATAATCTGGTGATGAGGATACTCTGGTGATGAGGATACTCTGGTGGTGAGGATACTCTGGTGATGAGGATACTCTGGTGATGAGGATACTCTGATGATGAGGATCATCTGGTGATGAGGATACTCTGTTGATTAGTATACTCTGGTGGTGAGGATACTCTGGTGACGAGGATACTCTGGTGATGAAGATACTCTGTTGATGAGTATACTCTGGTGGTAAGGATACTCTGGTGACGAGGATACTCTGGTGATGAAGATACTCTGTTGATGAGTATACTCTGGTGATGAAGATACTCTGTTGATGAGGATACTCTGGTGATGTAGATACTCTGGTGATGATGATAATCTGGTGATGAGGATACTCTGGTGATGAAGATACTCTGGTGACGAGGATACTCTGGTGATGAGGATACTCTGGTGATGAGGATACTCTCGTGATGAGGATACGCCGTTGATGAAGATACTCTGTTGATGAGGATACTCTGGTGGTGAGGATACTCTGGTCACGAGGATACTCAGGTGATGAGGATACTCTGGTGATGAGAATGCTCTGGTGATGAAGATACTCTGGTGATGAGGATACTCTGGTGGTGAGGATACTCTGGTGACGAGGATACTCTGGTGATGAAGATACTCTGTTGATGAGGATACTCTGGTGATGAAGATAGTCTGTTGATGAGGATACCCTGGTGATGTAGATACTCTGGTGATGATGATAATCTGGTGATGAGGATACTCTGGTGATGTAGATACTCTGGTGATGATGATAATCTGGTGATGTAGATACTCTGGTGATGATGATAATCTGGTGATGAGGATACTCTGCTGAAGAGGATACTCTGGTGAAGAGGATGCTCTGGTGGCGAGCATACTCTGGTGATGAAGATACTCTGTTGATGAGTATACTCTGGTGGTGAGGATACTCTGGTGACGAGGATACTCTGGTGATGAAGATACTCTGTTGATGAGTATACTCTGGTGATGAAGATACTCTGTTGATGAGGATACTCTGGTGATGTAGATACTCTGGTGATGATGATAATCTGGTGATGAGGATACTCTGGTGATGAAGATACTCCGGTGACGAGGATACTCTGGTGATGAGGATACTCTGTTGATGAAGATAATCTGTTGATGAGGATACTCTGGTGATAAAGATACTCTGGTGATGATGATAATCTGGTGATGTAGATACTCTGGTGATGATGATACTCTGGTGACGAGGATACTCTGGTGGTGAGGATACTCTGCTGATGAGGATACTCTGGTGATGAGGATACTCTGGTGATGAGGATACTCTGGTGATGTGGATACTCTGGTGATGAGGATACTCTGGTGAGGAGGATACTCTGGTGATGAGGATACTCTGGTGACGAGGATACTCTGGTGACGAAGATACTCTGTTGATGAGGATACTCTGGTGATGAAGATACTCTGTTGATGAGGATACTCTGGTGATGTAGATACTCTGGTGATGATGATAATCTGGTGATGAGGATACTCTGGTGGTGAGGATACTCAGGTGATGAGGATACTCTGGTGATGAGGATACTCTGGTGATGAAGATACTCTGGTGATGAGGATACTCTGGTGGTGAGGATAGTCTGGTGACAAGGATACTCTGGTGATGAAGATACTCTGGTGATGAGGATACTCTGTTGATGAAGTTACTCTGTTGATGAGGATACTCTGGTGATAAAGATACTCTGGTGATGATGATAATCTGGTGATGTAGATACTCTGGTGATGATGATACTCTGGTGACGAGGATACTCTGGTGGTGAGGATACTCTGCTGATGAGGATACTCTGGTGATGAGGATACTCTGGTGATGAGGATACTCTGGTGATGTAGATACTCTGGTGATGATGATAATCTGGTGATGAGGATACTCTGGTGATGTAGATACTCTGGTGATGATGATAATCTGGTGATGTAGATACTCTGGTGATGATGATAATCTGGTGATGAGGATACTCTGGTGATGAGGATACTCTGGTGGTGAGGATACTCTGGTGATAAGGATACTCTGATGATGAGGATCATCTGGTGATGAGGATACTCTGGTGATGAAGATACTCTGTTGATGAGGATACTCTGGTGATGAAGATACTCTGTTGATGAGGATACTCTGGTGATGTAGATACTCTGGTGATGATGATACTCTGGTGATGAGGATACTCTGGTGATGAGATACTCTGGTGATGAGGATACTCTGGTGATGAGGATACTCTGGTGATGAGGATACTCTGGTGATGAAGATACTCTGGTGATGAGGATACTCTGGTGATGAAGATACTCTGGTGATGATGATACTCTGGTGATGTAGATACTCTGGTGATGATGATACTCTGGTGATGAGGATACTCTGGTGATGAGGATACTCTGGTGATGAGGATACTCTGGTGATGAGGATACTCTGGTGATGAGGATACTCTGGTGATGAGGATACTCTGGTGATGAGGATACTCTGGTGATGAGGATACTCTGGTGATGAGGATACTCTGGTGATGAGGATACTCTGGTGATGAAGATACTCTGTTGATGAGGATACTCTGGTGATGAAGATACTCTGTTGATGAGGATACTCTGGTGATGTAGATACTCTGGTGATGATGATAATCTGGTGATGAGGATACTCTGGTGATGAGGATACTCTGGTGATGAGGATACTCTGGTGATGAGGATACTCTGGTGATGAAGATACTCTGGTGATGAGGATACTCTGGTGATGAGGATACTCTGGTGATGAGGATACTCTGGTGATGAAGATACTCTGGTGATGAGGATACTCTGGTGATGAAGATACTCTGGTGATGAGGATACTCTGGTGATGAAGATACTCTGGTGATGATGATACTCTGGTGATGTAGATACTCTGGTGATGATGATACTCTGGTGACGAGGATACTCTGGTGGTGAGGATACTCTGGTGATGAGGATACTCTGGTGATGAGGATACTCTGGTGATGAGGATACTCTGGTGATGAGATACTCTGGTGATGATGATACTCTGGTGATGAGGATACTCTGGTGATGTAGATACTCTGGTGATGATGATACTCTGGTGATGTAGATACTCTGGTGATGATGATAATCTGGTGATGAGGATACTCTGGTGATGAGGATACTCTGGTGATGAGGATACTCTGGTGATGAGGATACTCTGGTGATGAGGATACTCTGGTGATGAGGATACTCTGTTGATGAGGATACTCTGGTGATGAGGATACTCTGGTGATGAGGATACTCTGGTGATGAAGATACTCTGTTGATGAGTATACTCTGGTGGTGAGGATACTCTGGTGATGAGGATACTCTGGTGATGAAGATACTCTGTTGATGAGGATACTCTGGTGATGAAGATACTCTGTGATGAGGATACTCTGGTGATGTAGATACTCTGGTGATGATGATAATCTGGTGATGAGGATACTCTGGTGATGAAGATACTCTGGTGATGAGGATACTCTGGTGATGAGGATACTCTGGTGATGAGGATACTCTGGTGATGAGGATACTCTGTTGATGAAGATACTCTGGTGATGAGGATACTCTGGTGGTGAGGATACTCTGGTGATGAGGATACTCTGGTGATGAGGATACTCTGGTGATGAGAATACTCTGGTGATGAAGATACTCTGGTGATGAGGATACTCTGGTGGTGAGGATACTCTGGTGATGAGGATACTCTGGTGATGAAGATACTCTGTGATGAGGATACTCTGGTGATGAAGATACTCTGTTGATGAGGATACCTGGTGATGTAGATACTCTGGTGATGATGATAATCTGGTGATGAGGATACTCTGGTGATGTAGATACTCTGGTGATGATGATAATCTGGTGATGTAGATACTCTGGTGATGATGATAATCTGGTGATGAGGATACTCTGCTGAAGAGGATACTCTGGTGAAGAGGATGCTCTGGTGGCGAGCATACTCTGGTGATGAAGATACTCTGTTGATGAGTATACTCTGGTGGTGAGGATACTCTGGTGATGAGGATACTCTGGTGATGAAGATACTCTGTTGATGAGTATACTCTGGTGATGAAGATACTCTGGTGATGAGGATACTCTGGTGATGTAGATACTCTGGTGATGATGATAATCTGGTGATGAGGATACTCTGGTGATGAAGATACTCGGTGATGAGGATACTCTGGTGGTGAGGATACTCTGGTGATGAGGATACTCTGGTGATGAGGATACTCTGGTGATGAGGATACTCTGGTGATGAGGATACTCTGGTGATGAGGATACTCTGGTGATGAAGATACTCTGGTGATGAGGATACTCTGGTGGTGAGGATACTCTGGTGATGAGGATACTCTGGTGATGAGGATACTCTGGTGATGAGGATACTCTGGTGATGAAGATACTCTGTGATGAGGATACTCTGGTGATGAAGATACTCTGGTGATGAGGATACTCTGGTGATGTAGATACTCTGGTGATGATGATAATCTGGTGATGAGGATACTCTGGTGATGTAGATACTCTGGTGATGATGATAATCTGGTGATGTAGATACTCTGGTGATGATGATAATCTGGTGATGAGGATACTCTGCTGAAGAGGATACTCTGGTGAAGAGGATACTCTGGTGGCGAGATACTCTGGTGATGAGGATACTCTGGTGGTGAGGATACTCTGGTGATGAGGATACTCTTGTGATGAGGATACTCTGGTGATGAGGATACTCTGGTGATGAGGATACTCTGGTGAAGAGGATACTCTGGTGGATGAGGATACTCTGGTGATGAGGATACTCTGGTGTGAGGATACTCTGGTGAAGAGGATACTCTGGTGATGAGGATACTCTGGTGATGAAGATACTCTGTTGATGAGGATACTCTGGTGATGAAGATACTCTGGTGATGAGGATACTCTGGTGATGAAGATACTCTGGTGATGAGGATACTCTGGTGATGAAGATACTCTGGTGATGAAGATACTCTGGTGATGAAGATACTCTGGTGATGAGGATACTCTGGTGATGAGATACTCTGGTGATGATGATACTCTGGTGATGAGGATACTCTGGTGATGAGGATACTCTGGTGATGAGGATACTCTGTTGATGAGGATACTCTGTTGATGAAGATACTCTGGTGATGAAGATACTCTGGTGATGAGGATACTCTGGTGATGAAGATACTCTGGTGATGAGGATACTCTGGTGATGAGGATACTCTGGTGATGAGGATACTCTGGTGATGAGGATACTCTGGTGATGAAGATACTCTGTTGATGAGGATACTCTGGTGATGAGGATACTCTGGTGATGAGGATACATCTGGTGATGAGGATACTCTGTTGATGAGGATACTCTGGTGATGAAGATACTCTGGTGATGAAGATACTCTGGTGATGAGATACTCTGGTGATGAAGATACTCTGTGATGAAGATACTCTGGTGATGAAGATACTCTGTGATGAGGATACTCTGGTGATGAAGATACTCTGTGATGAGGATACTCTGGTGATGTAGATACTCTGGTGATGAGGATACTCTGGTGATGTAGATACTCTGGTGATGATGATAATCTGGTGATGAGGATACTCTGTGAAGAGGATACTCTGGTGAAGAGGATGCTCTGGTGGCGAGCATACTCTGGTGATGAAGATACTCTGTTGATGAGTATACTCTGGTGGTGAGGATACTCTGGTGACGAGGATACTCTGGTGATGAAGATACTCTGTTGATGAGTATACTCTGGTGATGAAGATACTCTGTTGATGAGGATACTCTGGTGATGTAGATACTCTGGTGATGATGATAATCTGGTGATGAGGATACTCTGGTGATGAAGATACTCTGGTGATGAGGATACTCTGGTGGTGAGGATACTCTGGTGATGAGGATACTCTGGTGACGAGGATACTCTGGTGATGAGGATACTCTCGTGATGAGGATACTCTGTTGATGAAGATACTCTGTTGATGAGGATACTCTGGTGGTGAGGATACTCTGGTGGTGAGGATACTCTGGTGACGAGGATACTCTGGTGATGAGGATACTCTGGTGATGAGAATACTCTGGTGATGAAGATACTCTGGTGATGAGGATACTCTGGTGGTGAGGATACTCTGGTGACGAGGATACTCTGGTGATGAAGATACTCTGTTGATGAAGATACTCTGGTGATGAGGATACTCTGGTGATGAAGATACTCTGTGATGAGGATACTCTGGTGATGTAGGATACTCTGGTGATGATGATAATCTGGTGATGAGGATACTCTGGTGATGAGATACTCTGGTGATGAGGATAATCTGGTGATGTAGATACTCTGGTGATGATGATAATCTGGTGATGAGGATACTCTGGTGATGAGGATACTCTGGTGATGAGGATACTCTGGTGATGAGGATACTCTGGTGATGAGGATACTCTGGTGATGAGGATACTCTGGTGAAGAGGATACTCTGGTGATGAGGATACTCTGGTGATGAGGATACTCTGGTGATGAGGATACTCTGGTGGTGAGGATACTCTGGTGATGAGGATACTCTGGTGATGAGGATACTCTGGTGATGAAGATACTCTGGTGATGAGGATACTCTGGTGATGAAGATACTCTGGTGATGAAGATACTCGGTTGATGAGGATACTCTGGTGATGAGATACTCTGTTGATGAAGATACTCTGGTGATGAAGATACTCTGGTGATGAGGATACTCTGGTGATGAGGATACTCTGGTGATGAGGATACTCTGTTGATGAGGATACTCTGTTGATGAAGATACTCTGGTGATGAAGATACTCTGGTGATGAGATACTCTGGTGATGAAGATACTCTGGTGATGAAGATACTCTGGTGATGAAGATACTCTGGTGATGAGGATACTCTGGTGATGTAGATACTCTGGTGATGATGATATCTGGTGATGAGGATACTCTGGTGATGAGGATACTCTGGTGATGAGGATACTCTGTGATGAGGATACTCTGGTGATGAAGATACTCTGGTGATGAGGATACTCTGGTGATGAGGATACTCTGGTGATGAGGATACTCTGGTGATGAGGATACTCTGGTGATGAGGATACTCTGGTGATGAGGATACTCTGGTGATGAGGATACTCTGGTGATGAGGATACTCTGGTGATGAGGATACTCTGGTGATGAGGATACTCTGGTGATGAAGATACTCTGTGATGAGGATACTCTGGTGATGAGGATACTCTGGTGATGAGGATACTCTGGTGATGTAGATACTCTGGTGATGAGGATACTCTGGTGATGAGGATACTCTGGTGATGAGGATACTCTGGTGATGAGGATACTCTGGTGATGAGGATACTCTGGTGATGAGATACTCTGGTGATGAGGATACTCTGGTGATGAGGATACTCTGGTGATGAGGATACTCTGGTGATGAGGATACTCTGGTGATGAGGATACTCTGGTGATGAAGATACTCTGGTGATGAGGATACTCTGGTGATGAAGATACTCTGGTGATGAGGATACTCTGGTGATGAGATACTCTGGTGATGAAGATACTCTGGTGATGAGGATACTCTGGTGATGAGGATACTCTGGTGATGAGGATACTCTGGTGATGAGGATACTCTGGTGATGAGGATACTCTGGTGATGAGATACTCTGGTGATGAGGATACTCTGGTGATGAGGATACTCTGGTGATGTAGATACTCTGGTGATGATGATACTCTGGTGATGAGGATACTCTGGTGAAGAGGATACTCTGGTGAGAGGATACTCTGGTGGCGAGGATACTCTGGTGATGAAGATACTCTGTGATGAGTATACTCTGGTGATGAGGATACTCTGGTGATGAGGATACTCTGGTGATGAAGATACTCTGTTGATGAGGATACTCTGGTGATGAAGATACTCTGTTGATGAGGATACTCTGGTGATGTAGATACTCTGGTGATGATGATACTCTGGTGATGAGGATACTCTGGTGATGAAGATACTCTGGTGATGAGGATACTCTGGTGATGAGGATACTCTGGTGATGAGGATACTCTGGTGATGAAGATACTCTGGTGATGAGGATACTCTGGTGATGAAGATACTCTGGTGATGATGATACTCTGGTGATGTAGATACTCTGGTGATGAGGATACTCTGGTGATGAGGATACTCTGGTGATGAGGATACTCTGGTGATGAGGATACTCTGGTGATGAGGATACTCTGGTGATGAGGATACTCTGGTGATGAGGATACTCTGGTGATGAGGATACTCTGGTGATGAGGATACTCTGGTGATGAGGATACTCTGGTGAAGAGGATACTCTGGTGATGAGATACTCTGGTGATGAGGATACTCTGGTGATGAAGATACTCTGTTGATGAGGATACTCTGGTGATGAGATACTCTGGTGATGATGATACTCTGGTGATGAGGATACTCTGGTGATGAGGATACTCTGGTGATGAGGATACTCTGGTGATGAGGATACTCTGGTGATGAGGATACTCTGGTGATGAGGATACTCTGGTGGTGAGGATACTCTGGTGATGAGGATACTCTGGTGATGAAGATACTCTGGTGATGAGGATACTCTGTTGATGAAGATACTCTGTTGATGAGGATACTCTGGTGATGAAGATACTCTGGTGATGATGATACTCTGGTGATGAGATACTCTGGTGATGATGATACTCTGGTGATGAGGATACTCTGGTGATGAGGATACTCTGGTGATGAGGATACTCTGGTGATGAGGATACTCTGGTGATGAGGATACTCTGGTGATGTAGATACTCTGGTGATGATGATACTCTGGTGATGAGGATACTCTGGTGATGTAGATACTCTGGTGATGAGGATACTCTGGTGATGTAGATACTCTGGTGATGATGATACTCTGGTGATGAGGATACTCTGGTGATGAGGATACTCTGGTGGTGAGGATACTCTGGTGATGAGGATACTCTGGTGATGAGGATACTCTGGTGATGAGGATACTCTGTGATGAGGATACTCTGGTGATGAGGATACTCTGGTGATGAGGATACTCTGGTGATGAAGATACTCTGGTGATGAGGATACTCTGGTGGATGAGGATACTCTGGTGATGAGGATACTCTGGTGATGAAGATACTCTGGTGATGAGGATACTCTGGTGATGAAGATACTCTGGTGATGAGGATACTCTGGTGATGTAGATACTCTGGTGATGATGATATCTGGTGATGAGGATACTCTGGTGATGAAGATACTCTGGTGATGAGGATACTCTGGTGATGAGGATACTCTGGTGATGAGGATACTCTGGTGATGAGGATACTCTGGTGATGAAGATACTCTGGTGATGAGGATACTCTGGTGATGAGGATACTCTGGTGATGAGGATACTCTGGTGATGAGGATACTCTGGTGATGAGGATACTCTGGTGATGAAGATACTCTGGTGATGAGGATACTCTGGTGATGTAGATACTCTGGTGATGATGATACTCTGGTGATGAGGATACTCTGGTGATGAGATACTCTGGTGATGAGGATACTCTGGTGATGAGATACTCTGGTGATGAGGATACTCTGGTGGTGAGGATACTCTGGTGATGAGGATACTCTGGTGATGAAGATACTCTGTGATGAGGATACTCTGGTGATGAAGATACTCTGGTGATGAGGATACTCTGGTGATGAGATACTCTGGTGATGATGATACTCTGGTGATGAGGATACTCTGGTGATGAAGATACTCTGGTGATGAGGATACTCTGGTGATGAGGATACTCTGGTGATGAGGATACTCTGGTGATGAGGATACTCTGGTGATGAGGATACTCTGGTGATGAGGATACTCTGGTGATGAGGATACTCTGGTGATGAAGATACTCTGGTGATGAGGATACTCTGGTGATGAGGATACTCTGGTGATGAGGATACTCTGGTGGTGAGGATACTCTGGTGACGAGGATACTCTGGTGATGAAGATACTCTGTTGATGAGGATACTCTGGTGATGAAGATACTCTGGTGATGAGGATACTCTGGTGATGTAGATACTCTGGTGATGATGATACTCTGGTGATGAGGATACTCTGGTGATGTAGATACTCTGGTGATGATGATAATCTGGTGATGTAGATACTCTGGTGATGATGATACTCTGGTGATGAGGATACTCTGGTGATGAGGATACTCTGGTGATGAGGATACTCTGGTGATGAGGATACTCTGGTGATGAGGATACTCTGGTGATGAGGATACTCTGGTGATGAGGATACTCTGGTGATGAGGATACTCTGGTGATGAGGATACTCTGGTGATGAGGATACTCTGGTGATGAGGATACTCTGGTGATGAGGATACTCTGGTGATGAGGATACTCTGGTGATGAGGATACTCTGGTGATGAGGATACTCTGGTGATGAGGATACTCTGGTGATGAAGATACTCTGTGATGAGGATACTCTGGTGATGAAGATACTCTGGTGATGAGGATACTCTGGTGATGAAGATACTCTGGTGATGAGATACTCTGGTGATGAAGATACTCTGTTGATGAGGATACTCTGGTGATGAAGATACTCTGGTGATGAGGATACTCTGGTGATGAGATACTCTGGTGATGATGATACTCTGGTGATGAGGATACTCTGGTGATGAGGATACTCTGGTGATGAGGATACTCTGTGATGAGGATACTCTGGTGATGAAGATACTCTGGTGATGAAGATACTCTGGTGATGAGGATACTCTGGTGATGAAGATACTCTGGTGATGAGGATACTCTGGTGATGAGGATACTCTGGTGATGAGGATACTCTGGTGATGAGGATACTCTGGTGATGAAGATACTCTGGTGATGAGGATACTCTGGTGATGAGGATACTCTGGTGATGAGGATACTCTGGTGATGAGGATACTCTGGTGATGAGGATACTCTGGTGATGAAGATACTCTGGTGATGAAGATACTCTGGTGATGAGATACTCTGGTGATGAAGATACTCTGGTGATGAAGATACTCTGGTGATGAAGATACTCTGTGATGAGGATACTCTGGTGATGAAGATACTCTGGTGATGAGGATACTCTGGTGATGTAGATACTCTGGTGATGAGGATACTCTGGTGATGAGATACTCTGGTGATGAGGATACTCTGGTGATGAGGATACTCTGCTGAGAGGATACTCTGGTGATGAGGATACTCTGGTGGCGAGGATACTCTGGTGATGAAGATACTCTGTTGATGAGGATACTCTGGTGGTGAGGATACTCTGGTGATGAGGATACTCTGGTGATGAAGATACTCTGGTGATGAGGATACTCTGGTGATGAGGATACTCTGGTGATGAGGATACTCTGGTGATGAGGATACTCTGGTGATGAGGATACTCTGGTGATGAGGATACTCTGTTGATGAAGATACTCTGGTGATGAGGATACTCTGGTGATGAGGATACTCTGGTGATGAGGATACTCTGGTGATGAGGATACTCTGGTGATGAGGATACTCTGGTGATGAGGATACTCTGGTGATGAAGATACTCTGGTGATGAGGATACTCTGGTGATGAGGATACTCTGGTGATGAGGATACTCTGGTGATGAAGATACTCTGGTGATGAAGATACTCTGGTGATGAGGATACTCTGGTGATGAAGATACTCTGTTGATGAGGATACTCTGGTGATGAGATACTCTGGTGATGATGATACTCTGGTGATGAGGATACTCTGGTGATGTAGATACTCTGGTGATGAGGATAATCTGGTGATGAGATACTCTGGTGATGATGATACTCTGGTGATGAGGATACTCTGGTGATGAGGATACTCTGGTGATGAGGATACTCTGGTGGATGAGGATACTCTGGTGATGAGGATACTCTGGTGATGAGGATACTCTGGTGATGAGGATACTCTGTGATGAGGATACTCTGGTGATGAGGATACTCTGGTGATGAGGATACTCTGGTGATGAGATACTCTGGTGATGAGGATACTCTGGTGATGAGGATACTCTGGTGATGAGGATACTCTGGTGAGAGGATACTCTGGTGATGAGGATACTCTGGTGATGAAGATACTCTGTGATGAGGATACTCTGGTGATGAAGATACTCTGGTGATGAAGATACTCTGGTGATGAGGATACTCTGGTGATGAAGATACTCTGGTGATGAAGATACTCTGGTGATGAAGATACTCTGGTGGTGAGGATACTCTGATGATGAGGATACTCTGGTGATGAGGATACTCTGTTGATGAGGATACTCTGTTGATGAAGATACTCTGGTGATGAAGATACTCTGGTGATGAGGATACTCTGGTGATGAAGATACTCTGTGATGAAGATACTCTGGTGATGAAGATACTCTGGTGATGAGGATACTCTGGTGATGAGATACTCTGGTGATGATGATACTCTGGTGATGAGGATACTCTGGTGATGAGGATACTCTGGTGATGAGGATACTCTGTGATGAGGATACTCTGGTGATGAGGATACTCTGGTGAAAAGATACTCTGGTGATGAGGATACTCTGGTGATGAAGATACTCTGTTGATGAGGATACTCTGGTGATGAGGATACTCTGGTGATGAGGATACTCTGGTGATGAGATACTCTGGTGATGAGGATACTCTGTTGATGAGGATACTCTGGTGATGTAGATACTCTGGTGATGATGATACTCTGGTGATGTAGATACTCTGGTGATGAGGATACTCTGGTGATGAGGATACTCTGGTGATGAGGATACTCTGTGATGAAGATACTCTGGTGATGAGGATACTCTGGTGATGAAGATACTCTGGTGATGAGGATACTCTGGTGATGAGGATACTCTGGTGATGAAGATACTCTGGTGATGAGGATACTCTGGTTGATGAGGATACTCTGGTGATGAAGATACTCTGGTGATGAGGATACTCTGGTGATGAAGATACTCTGGTGATGGGATACTCTGGTGATGAGGATACTCTGGTGATGAAGATACTCTGTTGATGAGGATACATCTGGTGATGAGGATACTCTGGTGATGAGGATACTCTGGTGATGAAGATACTCTGTGATGAGGATACTCTGGTGATGAGGATACTCTGGTGA
>JAFEUB010000103.1:0-55812 GCA_024529925.1 Ophthalmolycus amberensis | reverse complement strand
GCATTTTCAAATTTTTATGCTCTTAAAGTGCGTTTCAGGCAGAGAGGAGGCCAAAAGTGGATTTTGTGAAATCCACATAGTTTCAAAGATTTTCTTCAGAAAAGTGGCTCAGGATAGTTGATTTCACAGTCTGATGTCATTTTCATGAATATCTGCAACTTTCAGCACTTTACTGGCATTTTCATTTTTTATGCTCTTAAAGTGCGTTTCAGGCAGAGAGGAGGCCAAAAGTGGATTTTGTGAAATCCACATAGTTTCAAAGATTTTCTTCAGAAAAGTGGCTCAGGATAGTTGATTTCACAGTCTGATGTCATTTTCATGAATATCTGCAACTTTCAGCACTTTACTGGCATTTTCAATTTTTTATGCTCTTAAAGTGCGTTTCAGGCAGAGAGGAGGCCAAAAGTGGATTTTGTGAAATCCACATAGTTTCAAAGATTTTCTTCAGAAAAGTGGCTCAGGATAGTTGATTTCACAGTCTGATGTCATTTTCATGAATATCTGCAACTTTCAGCACTTTACTGGCATTTTCAATTTTTATGCTCTTAAAGTGCGTTTCAGGCAGAGAGGAGGCCAAAAGTGGATTTTGTGAAATCCACATAGTTTCAAAGATTTTCTTCAGAAAAGTGGCTCAGGATAGTTGATTTCACAGTCTGATGTCATTTTCATGAATATCTGCAACTTTCAGCACTTTACTGGCATTTTCAATTTTTTATGCTCTTAAAGTGCGTTTCAGGCAGAGAGGAGGCCAAAAGTGGATTTTGTGAAATCCACATAGTTTCAAAGATTTTCTTCAGAAAAGTGGCTCAGGATAGTTGATTTCACAGTCTGATGTCATTTTCATGAATATCTGCAACTTTCAGCACTTTACTGGCATTTTCAATTTTTTATGCTCTTAAAGTGCGTTTCAGGCAGAGAGGAGGCCAAAAGTGGATTTTGTGAAATCCACATAGTTTCAAAGATTTTCTTCAGAAAAGTGGCTCAGGATAGTTGATTTCACAGTCTGATGTCATTTTCATGAATATCTGCAACTTTCAGCACTTTACTGGCATTTTCAATTTTTTATGCTCTTAAAGTGCGTTTCAGGCAGAGAGGAGGCCAAAAGTGGATTTTGTGAAATCCACATAGTTTCAAAGATTTTCTTCAGAAAAGTGGCTCAGGATAGTTGATTTCACAGTCTGATGTCATTTTCATGAATATCTGCAACTTTCAGCACTTTACTGGCATTTTCAATTTTTTATGCTCTTAAAGTGCGTTTCAGGCAGAGAGGAGGCCAAAAGTGGATTTTGTGAAATCCACATAGTTTCAAAGATTTTCTTCAGAAAAGTGGCTCAGGATAGTTGATTTCACAGTCTGATGTCATTTTCATGAATATCTGCAACTTTCAGCACTTTACTGGCATTTTCAATTTTTTATGCTCTTAAAGTGCGTTTCAGGCAGAGAGGAGGCCAAAAGTGGATTTTGTGAAATCCACATAGTTTCAAAGATTTTCTTCAGAAAAGTGGCTCAGGATAGTTGATTTCACAGTCTGATGTCATTTTCATGAATATCTGCAACTTTCAGCACTTTACTGGCATTTTCAATTTTTTATGCTCTTAAAGTGCGTTTCAGGCAGAGAGGAGGCCAAAAGTGGATTTTGTGAAATCCACATAGTTTCAAAGATTTTCTTCAGAAAAGTGGCTCAGGATAGTTGATTTCACAGTCTGATGTCATTTTCATGAATATCTGCAACTTTCAGCACTTTACTGGCATTTTCAATTTTTTATGCTCTTAAAGTGCGTTTCAGGCAGAGAGGAGGCCAAAAGTGGATTTTGTGAAATCCACATAGTTTCAAAGATTTTCTTCAGAAAAGTGGCTCAGGATAGTTGATTTCACAGTCTGATGTCATTTTCATGAATATCTGCAACTTTCAGCACTTTACTGGCATTTTCAATTTTTTATGCTCTTAAAGTGCGTTTCAGGCAGAGAGGAGGCCAAAAGTGGATTTTGTGAAATCCACATAGTTTCAAAGATTTTCTTCAGAAAAGTGGCTCAGGATAGTTGATTTCACAGTCTGATGTCATTTTGAATATCTGCAACTTTCAGCACTTTAGGCATTTTCAATTTTTTTAAAGCTCTTAAAGCGTTTCAGGCAGAGAGGAGGCCAAAAGTGGAAAAAACATAGTTTCAAAGATTTTCTTCAGAAAACAGGATAATTTACAGTCTGATGTCATTTTCATCCTTTTCAGCACTTTACTGGCATTTTCAATTTTTTATGCTCTTAAAGTGCGTTTCAGGCAGAGAGGAGGCCAAAAGTGGATTTTGTGAAATCCACATAGTTTCAAAGATTTTCTTCAGAAAAGTGGCTCAGGATAGTTGATTTCACAGTCTGATGTCATTTTCATGAATATCTGCAACTTTCAGCACTTTACTGGCATTTTCAATTTTTATGCTCTTAAAGTGCGTTTCAGGCAGAGAGGAGGCCAAAAGTGGATTTTGTGAAATCCACATAGTTTCAAAGATTTTCTTCAGAAAAGTGGCTCAGGATAGTTGATTTCACAGTCTGATGTCATTTTCATGAATATCTGCAACTTTCAGCACTTTACTGGCATTTTCAAATTTTTATGCTCTTAAAGTGCGTTTCAGGCAGAGAGGAGGCCAAAAGTGGATTTTGTGAAATCCACATAGTTTCAAAGATTTTCTTCAGAAAAGTGGCTCAGGATAGTTGATTTCACAGTCTGATGTCATTTTCATGAATATCTGCAACTTTCAGCACTTTACTGGCATTTTCAATTTTTTATGCTCTTAAAGTGCGTTTCAGGCAGAGAGGAGGCCAAAAGTGGATTTTGTGAAATCCACATAGTTTCAAAGATTTTCTTCAGAAAAGTGGCTCAGGATAGTTGATTTCACAGTCTGATGTCATTTTCATGAATATCTGCAACTTTCAGCACTTTACTGGCATTTTCAATTTTTATGCTCTTAAAGTGCGTTTCAGGCAGAGAGGAGGCCAAAAGTGGATTTTGTGAAATCCACATAGTTTCAAAGATTTTCTTCAGAAAAGTGGCTCAGGATAGTTGATTTCACAGTCTGATGTCATTTTCATGAATATCTGCAACTTTCAGCACTTTACTGGCATTTTCAATTTTTTATGCTCTTAAAGTGCGTTTCAGGCAGAGAGGAGGCCAAAAGTGGATTTTGTGAAATCCACATAGTTTCAAAGATTTTCTTCAGAAAAGTGGCTCAGGATAGTTGATTTCACAGTCTGATGTCATTTTCATGAATATCTGCAACTTTCAGCACTTTACTGGCATTTTCAAATTTTTATGCTCTTAAAGTGCGTTTCAGGCAGAGAGGAGGCCAAAAGTGGATTTTGTGAAATCCACATAGTTTCAAAGATTTTCTTCAGAAAAGTGGCTCAGGATAGTTGATTTCACAGTCTGATGTCATTTTCATGAATATCTGCAACTTTCAGCACTTTACTGGCATTTTCAATTTTTTATGCTCTTAAAGTGCGTTTCAGGCAGAGAGGAGGCCAAAAGTGGATTTTGTGAAATCCACATAGTTTCAAAGATTTTCTTCAGAAAAGTGGCTCAGGATAGTTGATTTCACAGTCTGATGTCATTTTCATGAATATCTGCAACTTTCAGCACTTTACTGGCATTTTCAATTTTTTATGCTCTTAAAGTGCGTTTCAGGCAGAGAGGAGGCCAAAAGTGGATTTTGTGAAATCCACATAGTTTCAAAGATTTTCTTCAGAAAAGTGGCTCAGGATAGTTGATTTCACAGTCTGATGTCATTTTCATGAATATCTGCAACTTTCAGCACTTTACTGGCATTTTCAAATTTTTATGCTCTTAAAGTGCGTTTCAGGCAGAGAGGAGGCCAAAAGTGGATTTTGTGAAATCCACATAGTTTCAAAGATTTTCTTCAGAAAAGTGGCTCAGGATAGTTGATTTCACAGTCTGATGTCATTTTCATGAATATCTGCAACTTTCAGCACTTTACTGGCATTTTCAATTTTTTATGCTCTTAAAGTGCGTTTCAGGCAGAGAGGAGGCCAAAAGTGGATTTTGTGAAATCCACATAGTTTCAAAGATTTTCTTCAGAAAAGTGGCTCAGGATAGTTGATTTCACAGTCTGATGTCATTTTCATGAATATCTGCAACTTTCAGCACTTTACTGGCATTTTCAATTTTTATGCTCTTAAAGTGCGTTTCAGGCAGAGAGGAGGCCAAAAGTGGATTTTGTGAAATCCACATAGTTTCAAAGATTTTCTTCAGAAAAGTGGCTCAGGATAGTTGATTTCACAGTCTGATGTCATTTTCATGAATATCTGCAACTTTCAGCACTTTACTGGCATTTTCAAATTTTTTATGCTCTTAAAGTGCGTTTCAGGCAGAGAGGAGGCCAAAAGTGGATTTTGTGAAATCCACATAGTTTCAAAGATTTTCTTCAGAAAAGTGGCTCAGGATAGTTGATTTCACAGTCTGATGTCATTTTCATGAATATCTGCAACTTTCAGCACTTTACTGGCATTTTCAATTTTTTATGCTCTTAAAGTGCGTTTCAGGCAGAGAGGAGGCCAAAAGTGGATTTTGTGAAATCCACATAGTTTCAAAGATTTTCTTCAGAAAAGTGGCTCAGGATAGTTGATTTCACAGTCTGATGTCATTTTCATGAATATCTGCAACTTTCAGCACTTTACTGGCATTTTCAATTTTTATGCTCTTAAAGTGCGTTTCAGGCAGAGAGGAGGCCAAAAGTGGATTTTGTGAAATCCACATAGTTTCAAAGATTTTCTTCAGAAAAGTGGCTCAGGATAGTTGATTTCACAGTCTGATGTCATTTTCATGAATATCTGCAACTTTCAGCACTTTACTGGCATTTTCAATTTTTTATGCTCTTAAAGTGCGTTTCAGGCAGAGAGGAGGCCAAAAGTGGATTTTGTGAAATCCACATAGTTTCAAAGATTTTCTTCAGAAAAGTGGCTCAGGATAGTTGATTTCACAGTCTGATGTCATTTTCATGAATATCTGCAACTTTCAGCACTTTACTGGCATTTTCAAATTTTTATGCTCTTAAAGTGCGTTTCAGGCAGAGAGGAGGCCAAAAGTGGATTTTGTGAAATCCACATAGTTTCAAAGATTTTCTTCAGAAAAGTGGCTCAGGATAGTTGATTTCACAGTCTGATGTCATTTTCATGAATATCTGCAACTTTCAGCACTTTACTGGCATTTTCAATTTTTTATGCTCTTAAAGTGCGTTTCAGGCAGAGAGGAGGCCAAAAGTGGATTTTGTGAAATCCACATAGTTTCAAAGATTTTCTTCAGAAAAGTGGCTCAGGATAGTTGATTTCACAGTCTGATGTCATTTTCATGAATATCTGCAACTTTCAGCACTTTACTGGCATTTTCAATTTTTTATGCTCTTAAAGTGCGTTTCAGGCAGAGAGGAGGCCAAAAGTGGATTTTGTGAAATCCACATAGTTTCAAAGATTTTCTTCAGAAAAGTGGCTCAGGATAGTTGATTTCACAGTCTGATGTCATTTTCATGAATATCTGCAACTTTCAGCACTTTACTGGCATTTTCAATTTTTTATGCTCTTAAAGTGCGTTTCAGGCAGAGAGGAGGCCAAAAGTGGATTTTGTGAAATCCACATAGTTTCAAAGATTTTCTTCAGAAAAGTGGCTCAGGATAGTTGATTTCACAGTCTGATGTCATTTTCATGAATATCTGCAACTTTCAGCACTTTACTGGCATTTTCAAATTTTTATGCTCTTAAAGTGCGTTTCAGGCAGAGAGGAGGCCAAAAGTGGATTTTGTGAAATCCACATAGTTTCAAAGATTTTCTTCAGAAAAGTGGCTCAGGATAGTTGATTTCACAGTCTGATGTCATTTTCATGAATATCTGCAACTTTCAGCACTTTACTGGCATTTTCAAATTTTTATGCTCTTAAAGTGCGTTTCAGGCAGAGAGGAGGCCAAAAGTGGATTTTGTGAAATCCACATAGTTTCAAAGATTTTCTTCAGAAAAGTGGCTCAGGATAGTTGATTTCACAGTCTGATGTCATTTTCATGAATATCTGCAACTTTCAGCACTTTACTGGCATTTTCAATTTTTTATGCTCTTAAAGTGCGTTTCAGGCAGAGAGGAGGCCAAAAGTGGATTTTGTGAAATCCACATAGTTTCAAAGATTTTCTTCAGAAAAGTGGCTCAGGATAGTTGATTTCACAGTCTGATGTCATTTTCATGAATATCTGCAACTTTCAGCACTTTACTGGCATTTTCAAATTTTTATGCTCTTAAAGTGCGTTTCAGGCAGAGAGGAGGCCAAAAGTGGATTTTGTGAAATCCACATAGTTTCAAAGATTTTCTTCAGAAAAGTGGCTCAGGATAGTTGATTTCACAGTCTGATGTCATTTTCATGAATATCTGCAACTTTCAGCACTTTACTGGCATTTTCAATTTTTATGCTCTTAAAGTGCGTTTCAGGCAGAGAGGAGGCCAAAAGTGGATTTTGTGAAATCCACATAGTTTCAAAGATTTTCTTCAGAAAAGTGGCTCAGGATAGTTGATTTCACAGTCTGATGTCATTTTCATGAATATCTGCAACTTTCAGCACTTTACTGGCATTTTCAATTTTTATGCTCTTAAAGTGCGTTTCAGGCAGAGAGGAGGCCAAAAGTGGATTTTGTGAAATCCACATAGTTTCAAAGATTTTCTTCAGAAAAGTGGCTCAGGATAGTTGATTTCACAGTCTGATGTCATTTTCATGAATATCTGCAACTTTCAGCACTTTACTGGCATTTTCAATTTTTTATGCTCTTAAAGTGCGTTTCAGGCAGAGAGGAGGCCAAAAGTGGATTTTGTGAAATCCACATAGTTTCAAAGATTTTCTTCAGAAAAGTGGCTCAGGATAGTTGATTTCACAGTCTGATGTCATTTTCATGAATATCTGCAACTTTCAGCACTTTACTGGCATTTTCAAATTTTTATGCTCTTAAAGTGCGTTTCAGGCAGAGAGGAGGCCAAAAGTGGATTTTGTGAAATCCACATAGTTTCAAAGATTTTCTTCAGAAAAGTGGCTCAGGATAGTTGATTTCACAGTCTGATGTCATTTTCATGAATATCTGCAACTTTCAGCACTTTACTGGCATTTTCAATTTTTATGCTCTTAAAGTGCGTTTCAGGCAGAGAGGAGGCCAAAAGTGGATTTTGTGAAATCCACATAGTTTCAAAGATTTTCTTCAGAAAAGTGGCTCAGGATAGTTGATTTCACAGTCTGATGTCATTTTCATGAATATCTGCAACTTTCAGCACTTTACTGGCATTTTCAAATTTTTATGCTCTTAAAGTGCGTTTCAGGCAGAGAGGAGGCCAAAAGTGGATTTTGTGAAATCCACATAGTTTCAAAGATTTTCTTCAGAAAAGTGGCTCAGGATAGTTGATTTCACAGTCTGATGTCATTTTCATGAATATCTGCAACTTTCAGCACTTTACTGGCATTTTCAATTTTTTATGCTCTTAAAGTGCGTTTCAGGCAGAGAGGAGGCCAAAAGTGGATTTTGTGAAATCCACATAGTTTCAAAGATTTTCTTCAGAAAAGTGGCTCAGGATAGTTGATTTCACAGTCTGATGTCATTTTCATGAATATCTGCAACTTTCAGCACTTTACTGGCATTTTCAATTTTTATGCTCTTAAAGTGCGTTTCAGGCAGAGAGGAGGCCAAAAGTGGATTTTGTGAAATCCACATAGTTTCAAAGATTTTCTTCAGAAAAGTGGCTCAGGATAGTTGATTTCACAGTCTGATGTCATTTTCATGAATATCTGCAACTTTCAGCACTTTACTGGCATTTTCAATTTTTTATGCTCTTAAAGTGCGTTTCAGGCAGAGAGGAGGCCAAAAGTGGATTTTGTGAAATCCACATAGTTTCAAAGATTTTCTTCAGAAAAGTGGCTCAGGATAGTTGATTTCACAGTCTGATGTCATTTTCATGAATATCTGCAACTTTCAGCACTTTACTGGCATTTTCAATTTTTTATGCTCTTAAAGTGCGTTTCAGGCAGAGAGGAGGCCAAAAGTGGATTTTGTGAAATCCACATAGTTTCAAAGATTTTCTTCAGAAAAGTGGCTCAGGATAGTTGATTTCACAGTCTGATGTCATTTTCATGAATATCTGCAACTTTCAGCACTTTACTGGCATTTTCAATTTTTATGCTCTTAAAGTGCGTTTCAGGCAGAGAGGAGGCCAAAAGTGGATTTTGTGAAATCCACATAGTTTCAAAGATTTTCTTCAGAAAAGTGGCTCAGGATAGTTGATTTCACAGTCTGATGTCATTTTCATGAATATCTGCAACTTTCAGCACTTTACTGGCATTTTCAAATTTTTATGCTCTTAAAGTGCGTTTCAGGCAGAGAGGAGGCCAAAAGTGGATTTTGTGAAATCCACATAGTTTCAAAGATTTTCTTCAGAAAAGTGGCTCAGGATAGTTGATTTCACAGTCTGATGTCATTTTCATGAATATCTGCAACTTTCAGCACTTTACTGGCATTTTCAATTTTTATGCTCTTAAAGTGCGTTTCAGGCAGAGAGGAGGCCAAAAGTGGATTTTGTGAAATCCACATAGTTTCAAAGATTTTCTTCAGAAAAGTGGCTCAGGATAGTTGATTTCACAGTCTGATGTCATTTTCATGAATATCTGCAACTTTCAGCACTTTACTGGCATTTTCAATTTTTTATGCTCTTAAAGTGCGTTTCAGGCAGAGAGGAGGCCAAAAGTGGATTTTGTGAAATCCACATAGTTTCAAAGATTTTCTTCAGAAAAGTGGCTCAGGATAGTTGATTTCACAGTCTGATGTCATTTTCATGAATATCTGCAACTTTCAGCACTTTACTGGCATTTTCAAATTTTTATGCTCTTAAAGTGCGTTTCAGGCAGAGAGGAGGCCAAAAGTGGATTTTGTGAAATCCACATAGTTTCAAAGATTTTCTTCAGAAAAGTGGCTCAGGATAGTTGATTTCACAGTCTGATGTCATTTTCATGAATATCTGCAACTTTCAGCACTTTACTGGCATTTTCAATTTTTATGCTCTTAAAGTGCGTTTCAGGCAGAGAGGAGGCCAAAAGTGGATTTTGTGAAATCCACATAGTTTCAAAGATTTTCTTCAGAAAAGTGGCTCAGGATAGTTGATTTCACAGTCTGATGTCATTTTCATGAATATCTGCAACTTTCAGCACTTTACTGGCATTTTCAATTTTTTATGCTCTTAAAGTGCGTTTCAGGCAGAGAGGAGGCCAAAAGTGGATTTTGTGAAATCCACATAGTTTCAAAGATTTTCTTCAGAAAAGTGGCTCAGGATAGTTGATTTCACAGTCTGATGTCATTTTCATGAATATCTGCAACTTTCAGCACTTTACTGGCATTTTCAAATTTTTATGCTCTTAAAGTGCGTTTCAGGCAGAGAGGAGGCCAAAAGTGGATTTTGTGAAATCCACATAGTTTCAAAGATTTTCTTCAGAAAAGTGGCTCAGGATAGTTGATTTCACAGTCTGATGTCATTTTCATGAATATCTGCAACTTTCAGCACTTTACTGGCATTTTCAATTTTTTATGCTCTTAAAGTGCGTTTCAGGCAGAGAGGAGGCCAAAAGTGGATTTTGTGAAATCCACATAGTTTCAAAGATTTTCTTCAGAAAAGTGGCTCAGGATAGTTGATTTCACAGTCTGATGTCATTTTCATGAATATCTGCAACTTTCAGCACTTTACTGGCATTTTCAATTTTTTATGCTCTTAAAGTGCGTTTCAGGCAGAGAGGAGGCCAAAAGTGGATTTTGTGAAATCCACATAGTTTCAAAGATTTTCTTCAGAAAAGTGGCTCAGGATAGTTGATTTCACAGTCTGATGTCATTTTCATGAATATCTGCAACTTTCAGCACTTTACTGGCATTTTCAATTTTTATGCTCTTAAAGTGCGTTTCAGGCAGAGAGGAGGCCAAAAGTGGATTTTGTGAAATCCACATAGTTTCAAAGATTTTCTTCAGAAAAGTGGCTCAGGATAGTTGATTTCACAGTCTGATGTCATTTTCATGAATATCTGCAACTTTCAGCACTTTACTGGCATTTTCAATTTTTTATGCTCTTAAAGTGCGTTTCAGGCAGAGAGGAGGCCAAAAGTGGATTTTGTGAAATCCACATAGTTTCAAAGATTTTCTTCAGAAAAGTGGCTCAGGATAGTTGATTTCACAGTCTGATGTCATTTTCATGAATATCTGCAACTTTCAGCACTTTACTGGCATTTTCAAATTTTTATGCTCTTAAAGTGCGTTTCAGGCAGAGAGGAGGCCAAAAGTGGATTTTGTGAAATCCACATAGTTTCAAAGATTTTCTTCAGAAAAGTGGCTCAGGATAGTTGATTTCACAGTCTGATGTCATTTTCATGAATATCTGCAACTTTCAGCACTTTACTGGCATTTTCAATTTTTTATGCTCTTAAAGTGCGTTTCAGGCAGAGAGGAGGCCAAAAGTGGATTTTGTGAAATCCACATAGTTTCAAAGATTTTCTTCAGAAAAGTGGCTCAGGATAGTTGATTTCACAGTCTGATGTCATTTTCATGAATATCTGCAACTTTCAGCACTTTACTGGCATTTTCAATTTTTTATGCTCTTAAAGTGCGTTTCAGGCAGAGAGGAGGCCAAAAGTGGATTTTGTGAAATCCACATAGTTTCAAAGATTTTCTTCAGAAAAGTGGCTCAGGATAGTTGATTTCACAGTCTGATGTCATTTTCATGAATATCTGCAACTTTCAGCACTTTACTGGCATTTTCAAATTTTTATGCTCTTAAAGTGCGTTTCAGGCAGAGAGGAGGCCAAAAGTGGATTTTGTGAAATCCACATAGTTTCAAAGATTTTCTTCAGAAAAGTGGCTCAGGATAGTTGATTTCACAGTCTGATGTCATTTTCATGAATATCTGCAACTTTCAGCACTTTACTGGCATTTTCAATTTTTATGCTCTTAAAGTGCGTTTCAGGCAGAGAGGAGGCCAAAAGTGGATTTTGTGAAATCCACATAGTTTCAAAGATTTTCTTCAGAAAAGTGGCTCAGGATAGTTGATTTCACAGTCTGATGTCATTTTCATGAATATCTGCAACTTTCAGCACTTTACTGGCATTTTCAAATTTTTATGCTCTTAAAGTGCGTTTCAGGCAGAGAGGAGGCCAAAAGTGGATTTTGTGAAATCCACATAGTTTCAAAGATTTTCTTCAGAAAAGTGGCTCAGGATAGTTGATTTCACAGTCTGATGTCATTTTCATGAATATCTGCAACTTTCAGCACTTTACTGGCATTTTCAAATTTTTATGCTCTTAAAGTGCGTTTCAGGCAGAGAGGAGGCCAAAAGTGGATTTTGTGAAATCCACATAGTTTCAAAGATTTTCTTCAGAAAAGTGGCTCAGGATAGTTGATTTCACAGTCTGATGTCATTTTCATGAATATCTGCAACTTTCAGCACTTTACTGGCATTTTCAATTTTTTATGCTCTTAAAGTGCGTTTCAGGCAGAGAGGAGGCCAAAAGTGGATTTTGTGAAATCCACATAGTTTCAAAGATTTTCTTCAGAAAAGTGGCTCAGGATAGTTGATTTCACAGTCTGATGTCATTTTCATGAATATCTGCAACTTTCAGCACTTTACTGGCATTTTCAATTTTTTATGCTCTTAAAGTGCGTTTCAGGCAGAGAGGAGGCCAAAAGTGGATTTTGTGAAATCCACATAGTTTCAAAGATTTTCTTCAGAAAAGTGGCTCAGGATAGTTGATTTCACAGTCTGATGTCATTTTCATGAATATCTGCAACTTTCAGCACTTTACTGGCATTTTCAATTTTTTATGCTCTTAAAGTGCGTTTCAGGCAGAGAGGAGGCCAAAAGTGGATTTTGTGAAATCCACATAGTTTCAAAGATTTTCTTCAGAAAAGTGGCTCAGGATAGTTGATTTCACAGTCTGATGTCATTTTCATGAATATCTGCAACTTTCAGCACTTTACTGGCATTTTCAATTTTTATGCTCTTAAAGTGCGTTTCAGGCAGAGAGGAGGCCAAAAGTGGATTTTGTGAAATCCACATAGTTTCAAAGATTTTCTTCAGAAAAGTGGCTCAGGATAGTTGATTTCACAGTCTGATGTCATTTTCATGAATATCTGCAACTTTCAGCACTTTACTGGCATTTTCAAATTTTTATGCTCTTAAAGTGCGTTTCAGGCAGAGAGGAGGCCAAAAGTGGATTTTGTGAAATCCACATAGTTTCAAAGATTTTCTTCAGAAAAGTGGCTCAGGATAGTTGATTTCACAGTCTGATGTCATTTTCATGAATATCTGCAACTTTCAGCACTTTACTGGCATTTTCAATTTTTTATGCTCTTAAAGTGCGTTTCAGGCAGAGAGGAGGCCAAAAGTGGATTTTGTGAAATCCACATAGTTTCAAAGATTTTCTTCAGAAAAGTGGCTCAGGATAGTTGATTTCACAGTCTGATGTCATTTTCATGAATATCTGCAACTTTCAGCACTTTACTGGCATTTTCAAAATTTTTATGCTCTTAAAGTGCGTTTCAGGCAGAGAGGAGGCCAAAAGTGGATTTTGTGAAATCCACATAGTTTCAAAGATTTTCTTCAGAAAAGTGGCTCAGGATAGTTGATTTCACAGTCTGATGTCATTTTCATGAATATCTGCAACTTTCAGCACTTTACTGGCATTTTCAATTTTTTATGCTCTTAAAGTGCGTTTCAGGCAGAGAGGAGGCCAAAAGTGGATTTTGTGAAATCCACATAGTTTCAAAGATTTTCTTCAGAAAAGTGGCTCAGGATAGTTGATTTCACAGTCTGATGTCATTTTCATGAATATCTGCAACTTTCAGCACTTTACTGGCATTTTCAAATTTTTATGCTCTTAAAGTGCGTTTCAGGCAGAGAGGAGGCCAAAAGTGGATTTTGTGAAATCCACATAGTTTCAAAGATTTTCTTCAGAAAAGTGGCTCAGGATAGTTGATTTCACAGTCTGATGTCATTTTCATGAATATCTGCAACTTTCAGCACTTTACTGGCATTTTCAATTTTTTATGCTCTTAAAGTGCGTTTCAGGCAGAGAGGAGGCCAAAAGTGGATTTTGTGAAATCCACATAGTTTCAAAGATTTTCTTCAGAAAAGTGGCTCAGGATAGTTGATTTCACAGTCTGATGTCATTTTCATGAATATCTGCAACTTTCAGCACTTTACTGGCATTTTCAATTTTTATGCTCTTAAAGTGCGTTTCAGGCAGAGAGGAGGCCAAAAGTGGATTTTGTGAAATCCACATAGTTTCAAAGATTTTCTTCAGAAAAGTGGCTCAGGATAGTTGATTTCACAGTCTGATGTCATTTTCATGAATATCTGCAACTTTCAGCACTTTACTGGCATTTTCAAATTTTTATGCTCTTAAAGTGCGTTTCAGGCAGAGAGGAGGCCAAAAGTGGATTTTGTGAAATCCACATAGTTTCAAAGATTTTCTTCAGAAAAGTGGCTCAGGATAGTTGATTTCACAGTCTGATGTCATTTTCATGAATATCTGCAACTTTCAGCACTTTACTGGCATTTTCAATTTTTATGCTCTTAAAGTGCGTTTCAGGCAGAGAGGAGGCCAAAAGTGGATTTTGTGAAATCCACATAGTTTCAAAGATTTTCTTCAGAAAAGTGGCTCAGGATAGTTGATTTCACAGTCTGATGTCATTTTCATGAATATCTGCAACTTTCAGCACTTTACTGGCATTTTCAAATTTTTTATGCTCTTAAAGTGCGTTTCAGGCAGAGAGGAGGCCAAAAGTGGATTTTGTGAAATCCACATAGTTTCAAAGATTTTCTTCAGAAAAGTGGCTCAGGATAGTTGATTTCACAGTCTGATGTCATTTTCATGAATATCTGCAACTTTCAGCACTTTACTGGCATTTTCAATTTTTATGCTCTTAAAGTGCGTTTCAGGCAGAGAGGAGGCCAAAAGTGGATTTTGTGAAATCCACATAGTTTCAAAGATTTTCTTCAGAAAAGTGGCTCAGGATAGTTGATTTCACAGTCTGATGTCATTTTCATGAATATCTGCAACTTTCAGCACTTTACTGGCATTTTCAAATTTTTATGCTCTTAAAGTGCGTTTCAGGCAGAGAGGAGGCCAAAAGTGGATTTTGTGAAATCCACATAGTTTCAAAGATTTTCTTCAGAAAAGTGGCTCAGGATAGTTGATTTCACAGTCTGATGTCATTTTCATGAATATCTGCAACTTTCAGCACTTTACTGGCATTTTCAATTTTTTATGCTCTTAAAGTGCGTTTCAGGCAGAGAGGAGGCCAAAAGTGGATTTTGTGAAATCCACATAGTTTCAAAGATTTTCTTCAGAAAAGTGGCTCAGGATAGTTGATTTCACAGTCTGATGTCATTTTCATGAATATCTGCAACTTTCAGCACTTTACTGGCATTTTCAAATTTTTATGCTCTTAAAGTGCGTTTCAGGCAGAGAGGAGGCCAAAAGTGGATTTTGTGAAATCCACATAGTTTCAAAGATTTTCTTCAGAAAAGTGGCTCAGGATAGTTGATTTCACAGTCTGATGTCATTTTCATGAATATCTGCAACTTTCAGCACTTTACTGGCATTTTCAATTTTTTATGCTCTTAAAGTGCGTTTCAGGCAGAGAGGAGGCCAAAAGTGGATTTTGTGAAATCCACATAGTTTCAAAGATTTTCTTCAGAAAAGTGGCTCAGGATAGTTGATTTCACAGTCTGATGTCATTTTCATGAATATCTGCAACTTTCAGCACTTTACTGGCATTTTCAATTTTTATGCTCTTAAAGTGCGTTTCAGGCAGAGAGGAGGCCAAAAGTGGATTTTGTGAAATCCACATAGTTTCAAAGATTTTCTTCAGAAAAGTGGCTCAGGATAGTTGATTTCACAGTCTGATGTCATTTTCATGAATATCTGCAACTTTCAGCACTTTACTGGCATTTTCAATTTTTTATGCTCTTAAAGTGCGTTTCAGGCAGAGAGGAGGCCAAAAGTGGATTTTGTGAAATCCACATAGTTTCAAAGATTTTCTTCAGAAAAGTGGCTCAGGATAGTTGATTTCACAGTCTGATGTCATTTTCATGAATATCTGCAACTTTCAGCACTTTACTGGCATTTTCAATTTTTTATGCTCTTAAAGTGCGTTTCAGGCAGAGAGGAGGCCAAAAGTGGATTTTGTGAAATCCACATAGTTTCAAAGATTTTCTTCAGAAAAGTGGCTCAGGATAGTTGATTTCACAGTCTGATGTCATTTTCATGAATATCTGCAACTTTCAGCACTTTACTGGCATTTTCAATTTTTTATGCTCTTAAAGTGCGTTTCAGGCAGAGAGGAGGCCAAAAGTGGATTTTGTGAAATCCACATAGTTTCAAAGATTTTCTTCAGAAAAGTGGCTCAGGATAGTTGATTTCACAGTCTGATGTCATTTTCATGAATATCTGCAACTTTCAGCACTTTACTGGCATTTTCAAATTTTTATGCTCTTAAAGTGCGTTTCAGGCAGAGAGGAGGCCAAAAGTGGATTTTGTGAAATCCACATAGTTTCAAAGATTTTCTTCAGAAAAGTGGCTCAGGATAGTTGATTTCACAGTCTGATGTCATTTTCATGAATATCTGCAACTTTCAGCACTTTACTGGCATTTTCAATTTTTATGCTCTTAAAGTGCGTTTCAGGCAGAGAGGAGGCCAAAAGTGGATTTTGTGAAATCCACATAGTTTCAAAGATTTTCTTCAGAAAAGTGGCTCAGGATAGTTGATTTCACAGTCTGATGTCATTTTCATGAATATCTGCAACTTTCAGCACTTTACTGGCATTTTCAATTTTTTATGCTCTTAAAGTGCGTTTCAGGCAGAGAGGAGGCCAAAAGTGGATTTTGTGAAATCCACATAGTTTCAAAGATTTTCTTCAGAAAAGTGGCTCAGGATAGTTGATTTCACAGTCTGATGTCATTTTCATGAATATCTGCAACTTTCAGCACTTTACTGGCATTTTCAAATTTTTATGCTCTTAAAGTGCGTTTCAGGCAGAGAGGAGGCCAAAAGTGGATTTTGTGAAATCCACATAGTTTCAAAGATTTTCTTCAGAAAAGTGGCTCAGGATAGTTGATTTCACAGTCTGATGTCATTTTCATGAATATCTGCAACTTTCAGCACTTTACTGGCATTTTCAATTTTTATGCTCTTAAAGTGCGTTTCAGGCAGAGAGGAGGCCAAAAGTGGATTTTGTGAAATCCACATAGTTTCAAAGATTTTCTTCAGAAAAGTGGCTCAGGATAGTTGATTTCACAGTCTGATGTCATTTTCATGAATATCTGCAACTTTCAGCACTTTACTGGCATTTTCAATTTTTTATGCTCTTAAAGTGCGTTTCAGGCAGAGAGGAGGCCAAAAGTGGATTTTGTGAAATCCACATAGTTTCAAAGATTTTCTTCAGAAAAGTGGCTCAGGATAGTTGATTTCACAGTCTGATGTCATTTTCATGAATATCTGCAACTTTCAGCACTTTACTGGCATTTTCAAATTTTTATGCTCTTAAAGTGCGTTTCAGGCAGAGAGGAGGCCAAAAGTGGATTTTGTGAAATCCACATAGTTTCAAAGATTTTCTTCAGAAAAGTGGCTCAGGATAGTTGATTTCACAGTCTGATGTCATTTTCATGAATATCTGCAACTTTCAGCACTTTACTGGCATTTTCAATTTTTTATGCTCTTAAAGTGCGTTTCAGGCAGAGAGGAGGCCAAAAGTGGATTTTGTGAAATCCACATAGTTTCAAAGATTTTCTTCAGAAAAGTGGCTCAGGATAGTTGATTTCACAGTCTGATGTCATTTTCATGAATATCTGCAACTTTCAGCACTTTACTGGCATTTTCAATTTTTTATGCTCTTAAAGTGCGTTTCAGGCAGAGAGGAGGCCAAAAGTGGATTTTGTGAAATCCACATAGTTTCAAAGATTTTCTTCAGAAAAGTGGCTCAGGATAGTTGATTTCACAGTCTGATGTCATTTTCATGAATATCTGCAACTTTCAGCACTTTACTGGCATTTTCAAATTTTTATGCTCTTAAAGTGCGTTTCAGGCAGAGAGGAGGCCAAAAGTGGATTTTGTGAAATCCACATAGTTTCAAAGATTTTCTTCAGAAAAGTGGCTCAGGATAGTTGATTTCACAGTCTGATGTCATTTTCATGAATATCTGCAACTTTCAGCACTTTACTGGCATTTTCAATTTTTTATGCTCTTAAAGTGCGTTTCAGGCAGAGAGGAGGCCAAAAGTGGATTTTGTGAAATCCACATAGTTTCAAAGATTTTCTTCAGAAAAGTGGCTCAGGATAGTTGATTTCACAGTCTGATGTCATTTTCATGAATATCTGCAACTTTCAGCACTTTACTGGCATTTTCAATTTTTTATGCTCTTAAAGTGCGTTTCAGGCAGAGAGGAGGCCAAAAGTGGATTTTGTGAAATCCACATAGTTTCAAAGATTTTCTTCAGAAAAGTGGCTCAGGATAGTTGATTTCACAGTCTGATGTCATTTTCATGAATATCTGCAACTTTCAGCACTTTACTGGCATTTTCAATTTTTATGCTCTTAAAGTGCGTTTCAGGCAGAGAGGAGGCCAAAAGTGGATTTTGTGAAATCCACATAGTTTCAAAGATTTTCTTCAGAAAAGTGGCTCAGGATAGTTGATTTCACAGTCTGATGTCATTTTCATGAATATCTGCAACTTTCAGCACTTTACTGGCATTTTCAATTTTTTATGCTCTTAAAGTGCGTTTCAGGCAGAGAGGAGGCCAAAAGTGGATTTTGTGAAATCCACATAGTTTCAAAGATTTTCTTCAGAAAAGTGGCTCAGGATAGTTGATTTCACAGTCTGATGTCATTTTCATGAATATCTGCAACTTTCAGCACTTTACTGGCATTTTCAAATTTTTATGCTCTTAAAGTGCGTTTCAGGCAGAGAGGAGGCCAAAAGTGGATTTTGTGAAATCCACATAGTTTCAAAGATTTTCTTCAGAAAAGTGGCTCAGGATAGTTGATTTCACAGTCTGATGTCATTTTCATGAATATCTGCAACTTTCAGCACTTTACTGGCATTTTCAATTTTTTATGCTCTTAAAGTGCGTTTCAGGCAGAGAGGAGGCCAAAAGTGGATTTTGTGAAATCCACATAGTTTCAAAGATTTTCTTCAGAAAAGTGGCTCAGGATAGTTGATTTCACAGTCTGATGTCATTTTCATGAATATCTGCAACTTTCAGCACTTTACTGGCATTTTCAATTTTTTATGCTCTTAAAGTGCGTTTCAGGCAGAGAGGAGGCCAAAAGTGGATTTTGTGAAATCCACATAGTTTCAAAGATTTTCTTCAGAAAAGTGGCTCAGGATAGTTGATTTCACAGTCTGATGTCATTTTCATGAATATCTGCAACTTTCAGCACTTTACTGGCATTTTCAATTTTTTATGCTCTTAAAGTGCGTTTCAGGCAGAGAGGAGGCCAAAAGTGGATTTTGTGAAATCCACATAGTTTCAAAGATTTTCTTCAGAAAAGTGGCTCAGGATAGTTGATTTCACAGTCTGATGTCATTTTCATGAATATCTGCAACTTTCAGCACTTTACTGGCATTTTCAATTTTTTATGCTCTTAAAGTGCGTTTCAGGCAGAGAGGAGGCCAAAAGTGGATTTTGTGAAATCCACATAGTTTCAAAGATTTTCTTCAGAAAAGTGGCTCAGGATAGTTGATTTCACAGTCTGATGTCATTTTCATGAATATCTGCAACTTTCAGCACTTTACTGGCATTTTCAATTTTTATGCTCTTAAAGTGCGTTTCAGGCAGAGAGGAGGCCAAAAGTGGATTTTGTGAAATCCACATAGTTTCAAAGATTTTCTTCAGAAAAGTGGCTCAGGATAGTTGATTTCACAGTCTGATGTCATTTTCATGAATATCTGCAACTTTCAGCACTTTACTGGCATTTTCAAATTTTTATGCTCTTAAAGTGCGTTTCAGGCAGAGAGGAGGCCAAAAGTGGATTTTGTGAAATCCACATAGTTTCAAAGATTTTCTTCAGAAAAGTGGCTCAGGATAGTTGATTTCACAGTCTGATGTCATTTTCATGAATATCTGCAACTTTCAGCACTTTACTGGCATTTTCAAATTTTTATGCTCTTAAAGTGCGTTTCAGGCAGAGAGGAGGCCAAAAGTGGATTTTGTGAAATCCACATAGTTTCAAAGATTTTCTTCAGAAAAGTGGCTCAGGATAGTTGATTTCACAGTCTGATGTCATTTTCATGAATATCTGCAACTTTCAGCACTTTACTGGCATTTTCAATTTTTATGCTCTTAAAGTGCGTTTCAGGCAGAGAGGAGGCCAAAAGTGGATTTTGTGAAATCCACATAGTTTCAAAGATTTTCTTCAGAAAAGTGGCTCAGGATAGTTGATTTCACAGTCTGATGTCATTTTCATGAATATCTGCAACTTTCAGCACTTTACTGGCATTTTCAATTTTTTATGCTCTTAAAGTGCGTTTCAGGCAGAGAGGAGGCCAAAAGTGGATTTTGTGAAATCCACATAGTTTCAAAGATTTTCTTCAGAAAAGTGGCTCAGGATAGTTGATTTCACAGTCTGATGTCATTTTCATGAATATCTGCAACTTTCAGCACTTTACTGGCATTTTCAATTTTTTATGCTCTTAAAGTGCGTTTCAGGCAGAGAGGAGGCCAAAAGTGGATTTTGTGAAATCCACATAGTTTCAAAGATTTTCTTCAGAAAAGTGGCTCAGGATAGTTGATTTCACAGTCTGATGTCATTTTCATGAATATCTGCAACTTTCAGCACTTTACTGGCATTTTCAATTTTTATGCTCTTAAAGTGCGTTTCAGGCAGAGAGGAGGCCAAAAGTGGATTTTGTGAAATCCACATAGTTTCAAAGATTTTCTTCAGAAAAGTGGCTCAGGATAGTTGATTTCACAGTCTGATGTCATTTTCATGAATATCTGCAACTTTCAGCACTTTACTGGCATTTTCAATTTTTTATGCTCTTAAAGTGCGTTTCAGGCAGAGAGGAGGCCAAAAGTGGATTTTGTGAAATCCACATAGTTTCAAAGATTTTCTTCAGAAAAGTGGCTCAGGATAGTTGATTTCACAGTCTGATGTCATTTTCATGAATATCTGCAACTTTCAGCACTTTACTGGCATTTTCAATTTTTATGCTCTTAAAGTGCGTTTCAGGCAGAGAGGAGGCCAAAAGTGGATTTTGTGAAATCCACATAGTTTCAAAGATTTTCTTCAGAAAAGTGGCTCAGGATAGTTGATTTCACAGTCTGATGTCATTTTCATGAATATCTGCAACTTTCAGCACTTTACTGGCATTTTCAAATTTTTATGCTCTTAAAGTGCGTTTCAGGCAGAGAGGAGGCCAAAAGTGGATTTTGTGAAATCCACATAGTTTCAAAGATTTTCTTCAGAAAAGTGGCTCAGGATAGTTGATTTCACAGTCTGATGTCATTTTCATGAATATCTGCAACTTTCAGCACTTTACTGGCATTTTCAAATTTTTATGCTCTTAAAGTGCGTTTCAGGCAGAGAGGAGGCCAAAAGTGGATTTTGTGAAATCCACATAGTTTCAAAGATTTTCTTCAGAAAAGTGGCTCAGGATAGTTGATTTCACAGTCTGATGTCATTTTCATGAATATCTGCAACTTTCAGCACTTTACTGGCATTTTCAATTTTTTATGCTCTTAAAGTGCGTTTCAGGCAGAGAGGAGGCCAAAAGTGGATTTTGTGAAATCCACATAGTTTCAAAGATTTTCTTCAGAAAAGTGGCTCAGGATAGTTGATTTCACAGTCTGATGTCATTTTCATGAATATCTGCAACTTTCAGCACTTTACTGGCATTTTCAATTTTTTATGCTCTTAAAGTGCGTTTCAGGCAGAGAGGAGGCCAAAAGTGGATTTTGTGAAATCCACATAGTTTCAAAGATTTTCTTCAGAAAAGTGGCTCAGGATAGTTGATTTCACAGTCTGATGTCATTTTCATGAATATCTGCAACTTTCAGCACTTTACTGGCATTTTCAAAATTTTTATGCTCTTAAAGTGCGTTTCAGGCAGAGAGGAGGCCAAAAGTGGATTTTGTGAAATCCACATAGTTTCAAAGATTTTCTTCAGAAAAGTGGCTCAGGATAGTTGATTTCACAGTCTGATGTCATTTTCATGAATATCTGCAACTTTCAGCACTTTACTGGCATTTTCAATTTTTTATGCTCTTAAAGTGCGTTTCAGGCAGAGAGGAGGCCAAAAGTGGATTTTGTGAAATCCACATAGTTTCAAAGATTTTCTTCAGAAAAGTGGCTCAGGATAGTTGATTTCACAGTCTGATGTCATTTTCATGAATATCTGCAACTTTCAGCACTTTACTGGCATTTTCAATTTTTTATGCTCTTAAAGTGCGTTTCAGGCAGAGAGGAGGCCAAAAGTGGATTTTGTGAAATCCACATAGTTTCAAAGATTTTCTTCAGAAAAGTGGCTCAGGATAGTTGATTTCACAGTCTGATGTCATTTTCATGAATATCTGCAACTTTCAGCACTTTACTGGCATTTTCAATTTTTTATGCTCTTAAAGTGCGTTTCAGGCAGAGAGGAGGCCAAAAGTGGATTTTGTGAAATCCACATAGTTTCAAAGATTTTCTTCAGAAAAGTGGCTCAGGATAGTTGATTTCACAGTCTGATGTCATTTTCATGAATATCTGCAACTTTCAGCACTTTACTGGCATTTTCAAATTTTTATGCTCTTAAAGTGCGTTTCAGGCAGAGAGGAGGCCAAAAGTGGATTTTGTGAAATCCACATAGTTTCAAAGATTTTCTTCAGAAAAGTGGCTCAGGATAGTTGATTTCACAGTCTGATGTCATTTTCATGAATATCTGCAACTTTCAGCACTTTACTGGCATTTTCAAATTTTTATGCTCTTAAAGTGCGTTTCAGGCAGAGAGGAGGCCAAAAGTGGATTTTGTGAAATCCACATAGTTTCAAAGATTTTCTTCAGAAAAGTGGCTCAGGATAGTTGATTTCACAGTCTGATGTCATTTTCATGAATATCTGCAACTTTCAGCACTTTACTGGCATTTTCAATTTTTTATGCTCTTAAAGTGCGTTTCAGGCAGAGAGGAGGCCAAAAGTGGATTTTGTGAAATCCACATAGTTTCAAAGATTTTCTTCAGAAAAGTGGCTCAGGATAGTTGATTTCACAGTCTGATGTCATTTTCATGAATATCTGCAACTTTCAGCACTTTACTGGCATTTTCAATTTTTTATGCTCTTAAAGTGCGTTTCAGGCAGAGAGGAGGCCAAAAGTGGATTTTGTGAAATCCACATAGTTTCAAAGATTTTCTTCAGAAAAGTGGCTCAGGATAGTTGATTTCACAGTCTGATGTCATTTTCATGAATATCTGCAACTTTCAGCACTTTACTGGCATTTTCAATTTTTTATGCTCTTAAAGTGCGTTTCAGGCAGAGAGGAGGCCAAAAGTGGATTTTGTGAAATCCACATAGTTTCAAAGATTTTCTTCAGAAAAGTGGCTCAGGATAGTTGATTTCACAGTCTGATGTCATTTTCATGAATATCTGCAACTTTCAGCACTTTACTGGCATTTTCAAATTTTTATGCTCTTAAAGTGCGTTTCAGGCAGAGAGGAGGCCAAAAGTGGATTTTGTGAAATCCACATAGTTTCAAAGATTTTCTTCAGAAAAGTGGCTCAGGATAGTTGATTTCACAGTCTGATGTCATTTTCATGAATATCTGCAACTTTCAGCACTTTACTGGCATTTTCAATTTTTTATGCTCTTAAAGTGCGTTTCAGGCAGAGAGGAGGCCAAAAGTGGATTTTGTGAAATCCACATAGTTTCAAAGATTTTCTTCAGAAAAGTGGCTCAGGATAGTTGATTTCACAGTCTGATGTCATTTTCATGAATATCTGCAACTTTCAGCACTTTACTGGCATTTTCAATTTTTTATGCTCTTAAAGTGCGTTTCAGGCAGAGAGGAGGCCAAAAGTGGATTTTGTGAAATCCACATAGTTTCAAAGATTTTCTTCAGAAAAGTGGCTCAGGATAGTTGATTTCACAGTCTGATGTCATTTTCATGAATATCTGCAACTTTCAGCACTTTACTGGCATTTTCAAATTTTTTATGCTCTTAAAGTGCGTTTCAGGCAGAGAGGAGGCCAAAAGTGGATTTTGTGAAATCCACATAGTTTCAAAGATTTTCTTCAGAAAAGTGGCTCAGGATAGTTGATTTCACAGTCTGATGTCATTTTCATGAATATCTGCAACTTTCAGCACTTTACTGGCATTTTCAAATTTTTATGCTCTTAAAGTGCGTTTCAGGCAGAGAGGAGGCCAAAAGTGGATTTTGTGAAATCCACATAGTTTCAAAGATTTTCTTCAGAAAAGTGGCTCAGGATAGTTGATTTCACAGTCTGATGTCATTTTCATGAATATCTGCAACTTTCAGCACTTTACTGGCATTTTCAATTTTTTATGCTCTTAAAGTGCGTTTCAGGCAGAGAGGAGGCCAAAAGTGGATTTTGTGAAATCCACATAGTTTCAAAGATTTTCTTCAGAAAAGTGGCTCAGGATAGTTGATTTCACAGTCTGATGTCATTTTCATGAATATCTGCAACTTTCAGCACTTTACTGGCATTTTCAAATTTTTATGCTCTTAAAGTGCGTTTCAGGCAGAGAGGAGGCCAAAAGTGGATTTTGTGAAATCCACATAGTTTCAAAGATTTTCTTCAGAAAAGTGGCTCAGGATAGTTGATTTCACAGTCTGATGTCATTTTCATGAATATCTGCAACTTTCAGCACTTTACTGGCATTTTCAATTTTTATGCTCTTAAAGTGCGTTTCAGGCAGAGAGGAGGCCAAAAGTGGATTTTGTGAAATCCACATAGTTTCAAAGATTTTCTTCAGAAAAGTGGCTCAGGATAGTTGATTTCACAGTCTGATGTCATTTTCATGAATATCTGCAACTTTCAGCACTTTACTGGCATTTTCAATTTTTTATGCTCTTAAAGTGCGTTTCAGGCAGAGAGGAGGCCAAAAGTGGATTTTGTGAAATCCACATAGTTTCAAAGATTTTCTTCAGAAAAGTGGCTCAGGATAGTTGATTTCACAGTCTGATGTCATTTTCATGAATATCTGCAACTTTCAGCACTTTACTGGCATTTTCAAAATTTTTATGCTCTTAAAGTGCGTTTCAGGCAGAGAGGAGGCCAAAAGTGGATTTTGTGAAATCCACATAGTTTCAAAGATTTTCTTCAGAAAAGTGGCTCAGGATAGTTGATTTCACAGTCTGATGTCATTTTCATGAATATCTGCAACTTTCAGCACTTTACTGGCATTTTCAATTTTTTATGCTCTTAAAGTGCGTTTCAGGCAGAGAGGAGGCCAAAAGTGGATTTTGTGAAATCCACATAGTTTCAAAGATTTTCTTCAGAAAAGTGGCTCAGGATAGTTGATTTCACAGTCTGATGTCATTTTCATGAATATCTGCAACTTTCAGCACTTTACTGGCATTTTCAATTTTTATGCTCTTAAAGTGCGTTTCAAAAAATTGAAAATGCCAGTAAAGTGCTGAAAGTTGCAGATATTCATGAAAATGACATCAGACTGTGATTTCAACTATCCTGGCCACTTTCTGAAGAAAATCTTTGAAACTATGTGGATTTCACAAAATCCACTTTTGGCCTCCTCTCTGCCTGAAACGCACTTTAAGAGCATAAAAATTGAAAATGCCAGTAAAGTGCTGAAAGTTGCAGATATTCATGAAAATGACATCAGACTGTGAAATCAACTATCCTGAGCCACTTTTCTGAAGAAAATCTTTGAAACTATGTGGATTTCACAAAATCCACTTTTGGCCTCCTCTCTGCCTGAAACGCACTTTAAGAGCATAAAAAATTGAAAATGCCAGTAAAGTGCTGAAAGTTGCAGATATTCATGAAAATGACATCAGACTGTGAAATCAACTATCCTGAGCCACTTTTCTGAAGAAAATCTTTGAAACTATGTGGATTTCACAAAATCCACTTTTGGCCTCCTCTCTGCCTGAAACGCACTTTAAGAGCATAAAAATTGAAAATGCCAGTAAAGTGCTGAAAGTTGCAGATATTCATGAAAATGACATCAGACTGTGAAATCAACTATCCTGAGCCACTTTTCTGAAGAAAATCTTTGAAACTATGTGGATTTCACAAAATCCACTTTTGGCCTCCTCTCTGCCTGAAACGCACTTTAAGAGCATAAAAAATTGAAAATGCCAGTAAAGTGCTGAAAGTTGCAGATATTCATGAAAATGACATCAGACTGTGAAATCAACTATCCTGAGCCACTTTTCTGAAGAAAATCTTTGAAACTATGTGGATTTCACAAAATCCACTTTTGGCCTCCTCTCTGCCTGAAACGCACTTTAAGAGCATAAAAAATTGAAAATGCCAGTAAAGTGCTGAAAGTTGCAGATATTCATGAAAATGACATCAGACTGTGAAATCAACTATCCTGAGCCACTTTTCTGAAGAAAATCTTTGAAACTATGTGGATTTCACAAAATCCACTTTTGGCCTCCTCTCTGCCTGAAACGCACTTTAAGAGCATAAAAAATTGAAAATGCCAGTAAAGTGCTGAAAGTTGCAGATATTCATGAAAATGACATCAGACTGTGAAATCAACTATCCTGAGCCACTTTTCTGAAGAAAATCTTTGAAACTATGTGGATTTCACAAAATCCACTTTTGGCCTCCTCTCTGCCTGAAACGCACTTTAAGAGCATAAAAATTGAAAATGCCAGTAAAGTGCTGAAAGTTGCAGATATTCATGAAAATGACATCAGACTGTGAAATCAACTATCCTGAGCCACTTTTCTGAAGAAAATCTTTGAAACTATGTGGATTTCACAAAATCCACTTTTGGCCTCCTCTCTGCCTGAAACGCACTTTAAGAGCATAAAAAATTGAAAATGCCAGTAAAGTGCTGAAAGTTGCAGATATTCATGAAAATGACATCAGACTGTGAAATCAACTATCCTGAGCCACTTTTCTGAAGAAAATCTTTGAAACTATGTGGATTTCACAAAATCCACTTTTGGCCTCCTCTCTGCCTGAAACGCACTTTAAGAGCATAAAAAATTGAAAATGCCAGTAAAGTGCTGAAAGTTGCAGATATTCATGAAAATGACATCAGACTGTGAAATCAACTATCCTGAGCCACTTTTCTGAAGAAAATCTTTGAAACTATGTGGATTTCACAAAATCCACTTTTGGCCTCCTCTCTGCCTGAAACGCACTTTAAGAGCATAAAAAATTGAAAATGCCAGTAAAGTGCTGAAAGTTGCAGATATTCATGAAAATGACATCAGACTGTGAAATCAACTATCCTGAGCCACTTTTCTGAAGAAAATCTTTGAAACTATGTGGATTTCACAAAATCCACTTTTGGCCTCCTCTCTGCCTGAAACGCACTTTAAGAGCATAAAAAATTGAAAATGCCAGTAAAGTGCTGAAAGTTGCAGATATTCATGAAAATGACATCAGACTGTGAAATCAACTATCCTGAGCCACTTTTCTGAAGAAAATCTTTGAAACTATGTGGATTTCACAAAATCCACTTTTGGCCTCCTCTCTGCCTGAAACGCACTTTAAGAGCATAAAAATTTTGAAAATGCCAGTAAAGTGCTGAAAGTTGCAGATATTCATGAAAATGACATCAGACTGTGAAATCAACTATCCTGAGCCACTTTTCTGAAGAAAATCTTTGAAACTATGTGGATTTCACAAAATCCACTTTTGGCCTCCTCTCTGCCTGAAACGCACTTTAAGAGCATAAAAAATTGAAAATGCCAGTAAAGTGCTGAAAGTTGCAGATATTCATGAAAATGACATCAGACTGTGAAATCAACTATCCTGAGCCACTTTTCTGAAGAAAATCTTTGAAACTATGTGGATTTCACAAAATCCACTTTTGGCCTCCTCTCTGCCTGAAACGCACTTTAAGAGCATAAAAAATTGAAAATGCCAGTAAAGTGCTGAAAGTTGCAGATATTCATGAAAATGACATCAGACTGTGAAATCAACTATCCTGAGCCACTTTTCTGAAGAAAATCTTTGAAACTATGTGGATTTCACAAAATCCACTTTTGGCCTCCTCTCTGCCTGAAACGCACTTTAAGAGCATAAAAATTGAAAATGCCAGTAAAGTGCTGAAAGTTGCAGATATTCATGAAAATGACATCAGACTGTGAAATCAACTATCCTGAGCCACTTTTCTGAAGAAAATCTTTGAAACTATGTGGATTTCACAAAATCCACTTTTGGCCTCCTCTCTGCCTGAAACGCACTTTAAGAGCATAAAAATTGAAAATGCCAGTAAAGTGCTGAAAGTTGCAGATATTCATGAAAATGACATCAGACTGTGAAATCAACTATCCTGAGCCACTTTTCTGAAGAAAATCTTTGAAACTATGTGGATTTCACAAAATCCACTTTTGGCCTCCTCTCTGCCTGAAACGCACTTTAAGAGCATAAAAAATTGAAAATGCCAGTAAAGTGCTGAAAGTTGCAGATATTCATGAAAATGACATCAGACTGTGAAATCAACTATCCTGAGCCACTTTTCTGAAGAAAATCTTTGAAACTATGTGGATTTCACAAAATCCACTTTTGGCCTCCTCTCTGCCTGAAACGCACTTTAAGAGCATAAAAAATTGAAAATGCCAGTAAAGTGCTGAAAGTTGCAGATATTCATGAAAATGACATCAGACTGTGAAATCAACTATCCTGAGCCACTTTTCTGAAGAAAATCTTTGAAACTATGTGGATTTCACAAAATCCACTTTTGGCCTCCTCTCTGCCTGAAACGCACTTTAAGAGCATAAAAAATTGAAAATGCCAGTAAAGTGCTGAAAGTTGCAGATATTCATGAAAATGACATCAGACTGTGAAATCAACTATCCTGAGCCACTTTTCTGAAGAAAATCTTTGAAACTATGTGGATTTCACAAAATCCACTTTTGGCCTCCTCTCTGCCTGAAACGCACTTTAAGAGCATAAAAAATTGAAAATGCCAGTAAAGTGCTGAAAGTTGCAGATATTCATGAAAATGACATCAGACTGTGAAATCAACTATCCTGAGCCACTTTTCTGAAGAAAATCTTTGAAACTATGTGGATTTCACAAAATCCACTTTTGGCCTCCTCTCTGCCTGAAACGCACTTTAAGAGCATAAAAAATTGAAAATGCCAGTAAAGTGCTGAAAGTTGCAGATATTCATGAAAATGACATCAGACTGTGAAATCAACTATCCTGAGCCACTTTTCTGAAGAAAATCTTTGAAACTATGTGGATTTCACAAAATCCACTTTTGGCCTCCTCTCTGCCTGAAACGCACTTTAAGAGCATAAAAAATTGAAAATGCCAGTAAAGTGCTGAAAGTTGCAGATATTCATGAAAATGACATCAGACTGTGAAATCAACTATCCTGAGCCACTTTTCTGAAGAAAATCTTTGAAACTATGTGGATTTCACAAAATCCACTTTTGGCCTCCTCTCTGCCTGAAACGCACTTTAAGAGCATAAAAATTGAAAATGCCAGTAAAGTGCTGAAAGTTGCAGATATTCATGAAAATGACATCAGACTGTGAAATCAACTATCCTGAGCCACTTTTCTGAAGAAAATCTTTGAAACTATGTGGATTTCACAAAATCCACTTTTGGCCTCCTCTCTGCCTGAAACGCACTTTAAGAGCATAAAAATTTTGAAAATGCCAGTAAAGTGCTGAAAGTTGCAGATATTCATGAAAATGACATCAGACTGTGAAATCAACTATCCTGAGCCACTTTTCTGAAGAAAATCTTTGAAACTATGTGGATTTCACAAAATCCACTTTTGGCCTCCTCTCTGCCTGAAACGCACTTTAAGAGCATAAAAATTGAAAATGCCAGTAAAGTGCTGAAAGTTGCAGATATTCATGAAAATGACATCAGACTGTGAAATCAACTATCCTGAGCCACTTTTCTGAAGAAAATCTTTGAAACTATGTGGATTTCACAAAATCCACTTTTGGCCTCCTCTCTGCCTGAAACGCACTTTAAGAGCATAAAAAATTGAAAATGCCAGTAAAGTGCTGAAAGTTGCAGATATTCATGAAAATGACATCAGACTGTGAAATCAACTATCCTGAGCCACTTTTCTGAAGAAAATCTTTGAAACTATGTGGATTTCACAAAATCCACTTTTGGCCTCCTCTCTGCCTGAAACGCACTTTAAGAGCATAAAAATTGAAAATGCCAGTAAAGTGCTGAAAGTTGCAGATATTCATGAAAATGACATCAGACTGTGAAATCAACTATCCTGAGCCACTTTTCTGAAGAAAATCTTTGAAACTATGTGGATTTCACAAAATCCACTTTTGGCCTCCTCTCTGCCTGAAACGCACTTTAAGAGCATAAAAAATTGAAAATGCCAGTAAAGTGCTGAAAGTTGCAGATATTCATGAAAATGACATCAGACTGTGAAATCAACTATCCTGAGCCACTTTTCTGAAGAAAATCTTTGAAACTATGTGGATTTCACAAAATCCACTTTTGGCCTCCTCTCTGCCTGAAACGCACTTTAAGAGCATAAAAATTGAAAATGCCAGTAAAGTGCTGAAAGTTGCAGATATTCATGAAAATGACATCAGACTGTGAAATCAACTATCCTGAGCCACTTTTCTGAAGAAAATCTTTGAAACTATGTGGATTTCACAAAATCCACTTTTGGCCTCCTCTCTGCCTGAAACGCACTTTAAGAGCATAAAAATTGAAAATGCCAGTAAAGTGCTGAAAGTTGCAGATATTCATGAAAATGACATCAGACTGTGAAATCAACTATCCTGAGCCACTTTTCTGAAGAAAATCTTTGAAACTATGTGGATTTCACAAAATCCACTTTTGGCCTCCTCTCTGCCTGAAACGCACTTTAAGAGCATAAAAAATTGAAAATGCCAGTAAAGTGCTGAAAGTTGCAGATATTCATGAAAATGACATCAGACTGTGAAATCAACTATCCTGAGCCACTTTTCTGAAGAAAATCTTTGAAACTATGTGGATTTCACAAAATCCACTTTTGGCCTCCTCTCTGCCTGAAACGCACTTTAAGAGCATAAAAAATTGAAAATGCCAGTAAAGTGCTGAAAGTTGCAGATATTCATGAAAATGACATCAGACTGTGAAATCAACTATCCTGAGCCACTTTTCTGAAGAAAATCTTTGAAACTATGTGGATTTCACAAAATCCACTTTTGGCCTCCTCTCTGCCTGAAACGCACTTTAAGAGCATAAAAATTTTGAAAATGCCAGTAAAGTGCTGAAAGTTGCAGATATTCATGAAAATGACATCAGACTGTGAAATCAACTATCCTGAGCCACTTTTCTGAAGAAAATCTTTGAAACTATGTGGATTTCACAAAATCCACTTTTGGCCTCCTCTCTGCCTGAAACGCACTTTAAGAGCATAAAAAATTGAAAATGCCAGTAAAGTGCTGAAAGTTGCAGATATTCATGAAAATGACATCAGACTGTGAAATCAACTATCCTGAGCCACTTTTCTGAAGAAAATCTTTGAAACTATGTGGATTTCACAAAATCCACTTTTGGCCTCCTCTCTGCCTGAAACGCACTTTAAGAGCATAAAAATTGAAAATGCCAGTAAAGTGCTGAAAGTTGCAGATATTCATGAAAATGACATCAGACTGTGAAATCAACTATCCTGAGCCACTTTTCTGAAGAAAATCTTTGAAACTATGTGGATTTCACAAAATCCACTTTTGGCCTCCTCTCTGCCTGAAACGCACTTTAAGAGCATAAAAATTGAAAATGCCAGTAAAGTGCTGAAAGTTGCAGATATTCATGAAAATGACATCAGACTGTGAAATCAACTATCCTGAGCCACTTTTCTGAAGAAAATCTTTGAAACTATGTGGATTTCACAAAATCCACTTTTGGCCTCCTCTCTGCCTGAAACGCACTTTAAGAGCATAAAAAATTGAAAATGCCAGTAAAGTGCTGAAAGTTGCAGATATTCATGAAAATGACATCAGACTGTGAAATCAACTATCCTGAGCCACTTTTCTGAAGAAAATCTTTGAAACTATGTGGATTTCACAAAATCCACTTTTGGCCTCCTCTCTGCCTGAAACGCACTTTAAGAGCATAAAAAATTGAAAATGCCAGTAAAGTGCTGAAAGTTGCAGATATTCATGAAAATGACATCAGACTGTGAAATCAACTATCCTGAGCCACTTTTCTGAAGAAAATCTTTGAAACTATGTGGATTTCACAAAATCCACTTTTGGCCTCCTCTCTGCCTGAAACGCACTTTAAGAGCATAAAAAATTGAAAATGCCAGTAAAGTGCTGAAAGTTGCAGATATTCATGAAAATGACATCAGACTGTGAAATCAACTATCCTGAGCCACTTTTCTGAAGAAAATCTTTGAAACTATGTGGATTTCACAAAATCCACTTTTGGCCTCCTCTCTGCCTGAAACGCACTTTAAGAGCATAAAAAATTGAAAATGCCAGTAAAGTGCTGAAAGTTGCAGATATTCATGAAAATGACATCAGACTGTGAAATCAACTATCCTGAGCCACTTTTCTGAAGAAAATCTTTGAAACTATGTGGATTTCACAAAATCCACTTTTGGCCTCCTCTCTGCCTGAAACGCACTTTAAGAGCATAAAAAATTGAAAATGCCAGTAAAGTGCTGAAAGTTGCAGATATTCATGAAAATGACATCAGACTGTGAAATCAACTATCCTGAGCCACTTTTCTGAAGAAAATCTTTGAAACTATGTGGATTTCACAAAATCCACTTTTGGCCTCCTCTCTGCCTGAAACGCACTTTAAGAGCATAAAAATTGAAAATGCCAGTAAAGTGCTGAAAGTTGCAGATATTCATGAAAATGACATCAGACTGTGAAATCAACTATCCTGAGCCACTTTTCTGAAGAAAATCTTTGAAACTATGTGGATTTCACAAAATCCACTTTTGGCCTCCTCTCTGCCTGAAACGCACTTTAAGAGCATAAAAAATTGAAAATGCCAGTAAAGTGCTGAAAGTTGCAGATATTCATGAAAATGACATCAGACTGTGAAATCAACTATCCTGAGCCACTTTTCTGAAGAAAATCTTTGAAACTATGTGGATTTCACAAAATCCACTTTTGGCCTCCTCTCTGCCTGAAACGCACTTTAAGAGCATAAAAATTGAAAATGCCAGTAAAGTGCTGAAAGTTGCAGATATTCATGAAAATGACATCAGACTGTGAAATCAACTATCCTGAGCCACTTTTCTGAAGAAAATCTTTGAAACTATGTGGATTTCACAAAATCCACTTTTGGCCTCCTCTCTGCCTGAAACGCACTTTAAGAGCATAAAAAATTGAAAATGCCAGTAAAGTGCTGAAAGTTGCAGATATTCATGAAAATGACATCAGACTGTGAAATCAACTATCCTGAGCCACTTTTCTGAAGAAAATCTTTGAAACTATGTGGATTTCACAAAATCCACTTTTGGCCTCCTCTCTGCCTGAAACGCACTTTAAGAGCATAAAAATTGAAAATGCCAGTAAAGTGCTGAAAGTTGCAGATATTCATGAAAATGACATCAGACTGTGAAATCAACTATCCTGAGCCACTTTTCTGAAGAAAATCTTTGAAACTATGTGGATTTCACAAAATCCACTTTTGGCCTCCTCTCTGCCTGAAACGCACTTTAAGAGCATAAAAAATTGAAAATGCCAGTAAAGTGCTGAAAGTTGCAGATATTCATGAAAATGACATCAGACTGTGAAATCAACTATCCTGAGCCACTTTTCTGAAGAAAATCTTTGAAACTATGTGGATTTCACAAAATCCACTTTTGGCCTCCTCTCTGCCTGAAACGCACTTTAAGAGCATAAAAAATTGAAAATGCCAGTAAAGTGCTGAAAGTTGCAGATATTCATGAAAATGACATCAGACTGTGAAATCAACTATCCTGAGCCACTTTTCTGAAGAAAATCTTTGAAACTATGTGGATTTCACAAAATCCACTTTTGGCCTCCTCTCTGCCTGAAACGCACTTTAAGAGCATAAAAATTGAAAATGCCAGTAAAGTGCTGAAAGTTGCAGATATTCATGAAAATGACATCAGACTGTGAAATCAACTATCCTGAGCCACTTTTCTGAAGAAAATCTTTGAAACTATGTGGATTTCACAAAATCCACTTTTGGCCTCCTCTCTGCCTGAAACGCACTTTAAGAGCATAAAAATTTGAAAATGCCAGTAAAGTGCTGAAAGTTGCAGATATTCATGAAAATGACATCAGACTGTGAAATCAACTATCCTGAGCCACTTTTCTGAAGAAAATCTTTGAAACTATGTGGATTTCACAAAATCCACTTTTGGCCTCCTCTCTGCCTGAAACGCACTTTAAGAGCATAAAAAATTGAAAATGCCAGTAAAGTGCTGAAAGTTGCAGATATTCATGAAAATGACATCAGACTGTGAAATCAACTATCCTGAGCCACTTTTCTGAAGAAAATCTTTGAAACTATGTGGATTTCACAAAATCCACTTTTGGCCTCCTCTCTGCCTGAAACGCACTTTAAGAGCATAAAAAATTGAAAATGCCAGTAAAGTGCTGAAAGTTGCAGATATTCATGAAAATGACATCAGACTGTGAAATCAACTATCCTGAGCCACTTTTCTGAAGAAAATCTTTGAAACTATGTGGATTTCACAAAATCCACTTTTGGCCTCCTCTCTGCCTGAAACGCACTTTAAGAGCATAAAAATTGAAAATGCCAGTAAAGTGCTGAAAGTTGCAGATATTCATGAAAATGACATCAGACTGTGAAATCAACTATCCTGAGCCACTTTTCTGAAGAAAATCTTTGAAACTATGTGGATTTCACAAAATCCACTTTTGGCCTCCTCTCTGCCTGAAACGCACTTTAAGAGCATAAAAATTGAAAATGCCAGTAAAGTGCTGAAAGTTGCAGATATTCATGAAAATGACATCAGACTGTGAAATCAACTATCCTGAGCCACTTTTCTGAAGAAAATCTTTGAAACTATGTGGATTTCACAAAATCCACTTTTGGCCTCCTCTCTGCCTGAAACGCACTTTAAGAGCATAAAAAATTGAAAATGCCAGTAAAGTGCTGAAAGTTGCAGATATTCATGAAAATGACATCAGACTGTGAAATCAACTATCCTGAGCCACTTTTCTGAAGAAAATCTTTGAAACTATGTGGATTTCACAAAATCCACTTTTGGCCTCCTCTCTGCCTGAAACGCACTTTAAGAGCATAAAAATTGAAAATGCCAGTAAAGTGCTGAAAGTTGCAGATATTCATGAAAATGACATCAGACTGTGAAATCAACTATCCTGAGCCACTTTTCTGAAGAAAATCTTTGAAACTATGTGGATTTCACAAAATCCACTTTTGGCCTCCTCTCTGCCTGAAACGCACTTTAAGAGCATAAAAAATTGAAAATGCCAGTAAAGTGCTGAAAGTTGCAGATATTCATGAAAATGACATCAGACTGTGAAATCAACTATCCTGAGCCACTTTTCTGAAGAAAATCTTTGAAACTATGTGGATTTCACAAAATCCACTTTTGGCCTCCTCTCTGCCTGAAACGCACTTTAAGAGCATAAAAAATTGAAAATGCCAGTAAAGTGCTGAAAGTTGCAGATATTCATGAAAATGACATCAGACTGTGAAATCAACTATCCTGAGCCACTTTTCTGAAGAAAATCTTTGAAACTATGTGGATTTCACAAAATCCACTTTTGGCCTCCTCTCTGCCTGAAACGCACTTTAAGAGCATAAAAAATTGAAAATGCCAGTAAAGTGCTGAAAGTTGCAGATATTCATGAAAATGACATCAGACTGTGAAATCAACTATCCTGAGCCACTTTTCTGAAGAAAATCTTTGAAACTATGTGGATTTCACAAAATCCACTTTTGGCCTCCTCTCTGCCTGAAACGCACTTTAAGAGCATAAAAAATTGAAAATGCCAGTAAAGTGCTGAAAGTTGCAGATATTCATGAAAATGACATCAGACTGTGAAATCAACTATCCTGAGCCACTTTTCTGAAGAAAATCTTTGAAACTATGTGGATTTCACAAAATCCACTTTTGGCCTCCTCTCTGCCTGAAACGCACTTTAAGAGCATAAAAAATTGAAAATGCCAGTAAAGTGCTGAAAGTTGCAGATATTCATGAAAATGACATCAGACTGTGAAATCAACTATCCTGAGCCACTTTTCTGAAGAAAATCTTTGAAACTATGTGGATTTCACAAAATCCACTTTTGGCCTCCTCTCTGCCTGAAACGCACTTTAAGAGCATAAAAAATTGAAAATGCCAGTAAAGTGCTGAAAGTTGCAGATATTCATGAAAATGACATCAGACTGTGAAATCAACTATCCTGAGCCACTTTTCTGAAGAAAATCTTTGAAACTATGTGGATTTCACAAAATCCACTTTTGGCCTCCTCTCTGCCTGAAACGCACTTTAAGAGCATAAAAAATTGAAAATGCCAGTAAAGTGCTGAAAGTTGCAGATATTCATGAAAATGACATCAGACTGTGAAATCAACTATCCTGAGCCACTTTTCTGAAGAAAATCTTTGAAACTATGTGGATTTCACAAAATCCACTTTTGGCCTCCTCTCTGCCTGAAACGCACTTTAAGAGCATAAAAAATTGAAAATGCCAGTAAAGTGCTGAAAGTTGCAGATATTCATGAAAATGACATCAGACTGTGAAATCAACTATCCTGAGCCACTTTTCTGAAGAAAATCTTTGAAACTATGTGGATTTCACAAAATCCACTTTTGGCCTCCTCTCTGCCTGAAACGCACTTTAAGAGCATAAAAATTGAAAATGCCAGTAAAGTGCTGAAAGTTGCAGATATTCATGAAAATGACATCAGACTGTGAAATCAACTATCCTGAGCCACTTTTCTGAAGAAAATCTTTGAAACTATGTGGATTTCACAAAATCCACTTTTGGCCTCCTCTCTGCCTGAAACGCACTTTAAGAGCATAAAAAATTGAAAATGCCAGTAAAGTGCTGAAAGTTGCAGATATTCATGAAAATGACATCAGACTGTGAAATCAACTATCCTGAGCCACTTTTCTGAAGAAAATCTTTGAAACTATGTGGATTTCACAAAATCCACTTTTGGCCTCCTCTCTGCCTGAAACGCACTTTAAGAGCATAAAAAATTGAAAATGCCAGTAAAGTGCTGAAAGTTGCAGATATTCATGAAAATGACATCAGACTGTGAAATCAACTATCCTGAGCCACTTTTCTGAAGAAAATCTTTGAAACTATGTGGATTTCACAAAATCCACTTTTGGCCTCCTCTCTGCCTGAAACGCACTTTAAGAGCATAAAAATTTGAAAATGCCAGTAAAGTGCTGAAAGTTGCAGATATTCATGAAAATGACATCAGACTGTGAAATCAACTATCCTGAGCCACTTTTCTGAAGAAAATCTTTGAAACTATGTGGATTTCACAAAATCCACTTTTGGCCTCCTCTCTGCCTGAAACGCACTTTAAGAGCATAAAAATTGAAAATGCCAGTAAAGTGCTGAAAGTTGCAGATATTCATGAAAATGACATCAGACTGTGAAATCAACTATCCTGAGCCACTTTTCTGAAGAAAATCTTTGAAACTATGTGGATTTCACAAAATCCACTTTTGGCCTCCTCTCTGCCTGAAACGCACTTTAAGAGCATAAAAATTGAAAATGCCAGTAAAGTGCTGAAAGTTGCAGATATTCATGAAAATGACATCAGACTGTGAAATCAACTATCCTGAGCCACTTTTCTGAAGAAAATCTTTGAAACTATGTGGATTTCACAAAATCCACTTTTGGCCTCCTCTCTGCCTGAAACGCACTTTAAGAGCATAAAAATTTTGAAAATGCCAGTAAAGTGCTGAAAGTTGCAGATATTCATGAAAATGACATCAGACTGTGAAATCAACTATCCTGAGCCACTTTTCTGAAGAAAATCTTTGAAACTATGTGGATTTCACAAAATCCACTTTTGGCCTCCTCTCTGCCTGAAACGCACTTTAAGAGCATAAAAATTGAAAATGCCAGTAAAGTGCTGAAAGTTGCAGATATTCATGAAAATGACATCAGACTGTGAAATCAACTATCCTGAGCCACTTTTCTGAAGAAAATCTTTGAAACTATGTGGATTTCACAAAATCCACTTTTGGCCTCCTCTCTGCCTGAAACGCACTTTAAGAGCATAAAAATTGAAAATGCCAGTAAAGTGCTGAAAGTTGCAGATATTCATGAAAATGACATCAGACTGTGAAATCAACTATCCTGAGCCACTTTTCTGAAGAAAATCTTTGAAACTATGTGGATTTCACAAAATCCACTTTTGGCCTCCTCTCTGCCTGAAACGCACTTTAAGAGCATAAAAAATTGAAAATGCCAGTAAAGTGCTGAAAGTTGCAGATATTCATGAAAATGACATCAGACTGTGAAATCAACTATCCTGAGCCACTTTTCTGAAGAAAATCTTTGAAACTATGTGGATTTCACAAAATCCACTTTTGGCCTCCTCTCTGCCTGAAACGCACTTTAAGAGCATAAAAAATTGAAAATGCCAGTAAAGTGCTGAAAGTTGCAGATATTCATGAAAATGACATCAGACTGTGAAATCAACTATCCTGAGCCACTTTTCTGAAGAAAATCTTTGAAACTATGTGGATTTCACAAAATCCACTTTTGGCCTCCTCTCTGCCTGAAACGCACTTTAAGAGCATAAAAATTGAAAATGCCAGTAAAGTGCTGAAAGTTGCAGATATTCATGAAAATGACATCAGACTGTGAAATCAACTATCCTGAGCCACTTTTCTGAAGAAAATCTTTGAAACTATGTGGATTTCACAAAATCCACTTTTGGCCTCCTCTCTGCCTGAAACGCACTTTAAGAGCATAAAAAATTGAAAATGCCAGTAAAGTGCTGAAAGTTGCAGATATTCATGAAAATGACATCAGACTGTGAAATCAACTATCCTGAGCCACTTTTCTGAAGAAAATCTTTGAAACTATGTGGATTTCACAAAATCCACTTTTGGCCTCCTCTCTGCCTGAAACGCACTTTAAGAGCATAAAAAATTGAAAATGCCAGTAAAGTGCTGAAAGTTGCAGATATTCATGAAAATGACATCAGACTGTGAAATCAACTATCCTGAGCCACTTTTCTGAAGAAAATCTTTGAAACTATGTGGATTTCACAAAATCCACTTTTGGCCTCCTCTCTGCCTGAAACGCACTTTAAGAGCATAAAAATTGAAAATGCCAGTAAAGTGCTGAAAGTTGCAGATATTCATGAAAATGACATCAGACTGTGAAATCAACTATCCTGAGCCACTTTTCTGAAGAAAATCTTTGAAACTATGTGGATTTCACAAAATCCACTTTTGGCCTCCTCTCTGCCTGAAACGCACTTTAAGAGCATAAAAAATTGAAAATGCCAGTAAAGTGCTGAAAGTTGCAGATATTCATGAAAATGACATCAGACTGTGAAATCAACTATCCTGAGCCACTTTTCTGAAGAAAATCTTTGAAACTATGTGGATTTCACAAAATCCACTTTTGGCCTCCTCTCTGCCTGAAACGCACTTTAAGAGCATAAAAAATTGAAAATGCCAGTAAAGTGCTGAAAGTTGCAGATATTCATGAAAATGACATCAGACTGTGAAATCAACTATCCTGAGCCACTTTTCTGAAGAAAATCTTTGAAACTATGTGGATTTCACAAAATCCACTTTTGGCCTCCTCTCTGCCTGAAACGCACTTTAAGAGCATAAAAAATTGAAAATGCCAGTAAAGTGCTGAAAGTTGCAGATATTCATGAAAATGACATCAGACTGTGAAATCAACTATCCTGAGCCACTTTTCTGAAGAAAATCTTTGAAACTATGTGGATTTCACAAAATCCACTTTTGGCCTCCTCTCTGCCTGAAACGCACTTTAAGAGCATAAAAAATTGAAAATGCCAGTAAAGTGCTGAAAGTTGCAGATATTCATGAAAATGACATCAGACTGTGAAATCAACTATCCTGAGCCACTTTTCTGAAGAAAATCTTTGAAACTATGTGGATTTCACAAAATCCACTTTTGGCCTCCTCTCTGCCTGAAACGCACTTTAAGAGCATAAAAAATTGAAAATGCCAGTAAAGTGCTGAAAGTTGCAGATATTCATGAAAATGACATCAGACTGTGAAATCAACTATCCTGAGCCACTTTTCTGAAGAAAATCTTTGAAACTATGTGGATTTCACAAAATCCACTTTTGGCCTCCTCTCTGCCTGAAACGCACTTTAAGAGCATAAAAATTGAAAATGCCAGTAAAGTGCTGAAAGTTGCAGATATTCATGAAAATGACATCAGACTGTGAAATCAACTATCCTGAGCCACTTTTCTGAAGAAAATCTTTGAAACTATGTGGATTTCACAAAATCCACTTTTGGCCTCCTCTCTGCCTGAAACGCACTTTAAGAGCATAAAAAATTGAAAATGCCAGTAAAGTGCTGAAAGTTGCAGATATTCATGAAAATGACATCAGACTGTGAAATCAACTATCCTGAGCCACTTTTCTGAAGAAAATCTTTGAAACTATGTGGATTTCACAAAATCCACTTTTGGCCTCCTCTCTGCCTGAAACGCACTTTAAGAGCATAAAAAATTGAAAATGCCAGTAAAGTGCTGAAAGTTGCAGATATTCATGAAAATGACATCAGACTGTGAAATCAACTATCCTGAGCCACTTTTCTGAAGAAAATCTTTGAAACTATGTGGATTTCACAAAATCCACTTTTGGCCTCCTCTCTGCCTGAAACGCACTTTAAGAGCATAAAAAATTGAAAATGCCAGTAAAGTGCTGAAAGTTGCAGATATTCATGAAAATGACATCAGACTGTGAAATCAACTATCCTGAGCCACTTTTCTGAAGAAAATCTTTGAAACTATGTGGATTTCACAAAATCCACTTTTGGCCTCCTCTCTGCCTGAAACGCACTTTAAGAGCATAAAAAATTGAAAATGCCAGTAAAGTGCTGAAAGTTGCAGATATTCATGAAAATGACATCAGACTGTGAAATCAACTATCCTGAGCCACTTTTCTGAAGAAAATCTTTGAAACTATGTGGATTTCACAAAATCCACTTTTGGCCTCCTCTCTGCCTGAAACGCACTTTAAGAGCATAAAAATTGAAAATGCCAGTAAAGTGCTGAAAGTTGCAGATATTCATGAAAATGACATCAGACTGTGAAATCAACTATCCTGAGCCACTTTTCTGAAGAAAATCTTTGAAACTATGTGGATTTCACAAAATCCACTTTTGGCCTCCTCTCTGCCTGAAACGCACTTTAAGAGCATAAAAATTGAAAATGCCAGTAAAGTGCTGAAAGTTGCAGATATTCATGAAAATGACATCAGACTGTGAAATCAACTATCCTGAGCCACTTTTCTGAAGAAAATCTTTGAAACTATGTGGATTTCACAAAATCCACTTTTGGCCTCCTCTCTGCCTGAAACGCACTTTAAGAGCATAAAAAATTGAAAATGCCAGTAAAGTGCTGAAAGTTGCAGATATTCATGAAAATGACATCAGACTGTGAAATCAACTATCCTGAGCCACTTTTCTGAAGAAAATCTTTGAAACTATGTGGATTTCACAAAATCCACTTTTGGCCTCCTCTCTGCCTGAAACGCACTTTAAGAGCATAAAAATTGAAAATGCCAGTAAAGTGCTGAAAGTTGCAGATATTCATGAAAATGACATCAGACTGTGAAATCAACTATCCTGAGCCACTTTTCTGAAGAAAATCTTTGAAACTATGTGGATTTCACAAAATCCACTTTTGGCCTCCTCTCTGCCTGAAACGCACTTTAAGAGCATAAAAAATTGAAAATGCCAGTAAAGTGCTGAAAGTTGCAGATATTCATGAAAATGACATCAGACTGTGAAATCAACTATCCTGAGCCACTTTTCTGAAGAAAATCTTTGAAACTATGTGGATTTCACAAAATCCACTTTTGGCCTCCTCTCTGCCTGAAACGCACTTTAAGAGCATAAAAATTGAAAATGCCAGTAAAGTGCTGAAAGTTGCAGATATTCATGAAAATGACATCAGACTGTGAAATCAACTATCCTGAGCCACTTTTCTGAAGAAAATCTTTGAAACTATGTGGATTTCACAAAATCCACTTTTGGCCTCCTCTCTGCCTGAAACGCACTTTAAGAGCATAAAAATTGAAAATGCCAGTAAAGTGCTGAAAGTTGCAGATATTCATGAAAATGACATCAGACTGTGAAATCAACTATCCTGAGCCACTTTTCTGAAGAAAATCTTTGAAACTATGTGGATTTCACAAAATCCACTTTTGGCCTCCTCTCTGCCTGAAACGCACTTTAAGAGCATAAAAATTGAAAATGCCAGTAAAGTGCTGAAAGTTGCAGATATTCATGAAAATGACATCAGACTGTGAAATCAACTATCCTGAGCCACTTTTCTGAAGAAAATCTTTGAAACTATGTGGATTTCACAAAATCCACTTTTGGCCTCCTCTCTGCCTGAAACGCACTTTAAGAGCATAAAAAATTGAAAATGCCAGTAAAGTGCTGAAAGTTGCAGATATTCATGAAAATGACATCAGACTGTGAAATCAACTATCCTGAGCCACTTTTCTGAAGAAAATCTTTGAAACTATGTGGATTTCACAAAATCCACTTTTGGCCTCCTCTCTGCCTGAAACGCACTTTAAGAGCATAAAAAATTGAAAATGCCAGTAAAGTGCTGAAAGTTGCAGATATTCATGAAAATGACATCAGACTGTGAAATCAACTATCCTGAGCCACTTTTCTGAAGAAAATCTTTGAAACTATGTGGATTTCACAAAATCCACTTTTGGCCTCCTCTCTGCCTGAAACGCACTTTAAGAGCATAAAAATTGAAAATGCCAGTAAAGTGCTGAAAGTTGCAGATATTCATGAAAATGACATCAGACTGTGAAATCAACTATCCTGAGCCACTTTTCTGAAGAAAATCTTTGAAACTATGTGGATTTCACAAAATCCACTTTTGGCCTCCTCTCTGCCTGAAACGCACTTTAAGAGCATAAAAAATTGAAAATGCCAGTAAAGTGCTGAAAGTTGCAGATATTCATGAAAATGACATCAGACTGTGAAATCAACTATCCTGAGCCACTTTTCTGAAGAAAATCTTTGAAACTATGTGGATTTCACAAAATCCACTTTTGGCCTCCTCTCTGCCTGAAACGCACTTTAAGAGCATAAAAAATTGAAAATGCCAGTAAAGTGCTGAAAGTTGCAGATATTCATGAAAATGACATCAGACTGTGAAATCAACTATCCTGAGCCACTTTTCTGAAGAAAATCTTTGAAACTATGTGGATTTCACAAAATCCACTTTTGGCCTCCTCTCTGCCTGAAACGCACTTTAAGAGCATAAAAATTTGAAAATGCCAGTAAAGTGCTGAAAGTTGCAGATATTCATGAAAATGACATCAGACTGTGAAATCAACTATCCTGAGCCACTTTTCTGAAGAAAATCTTTGAAACTATGTGGATTTCACAAAATCCACTTTTGGCCTCCTCTCTGCCTGAAACGCACTTTAAGAGCATAAAAATTGAAAATGCCAGTAAAGTGCTGAAAGTTGCAGATATTCATGAAAATGACATCAGACTGTGAAATCAACTATCCTGAGCCACTTTTCTGAAGAAAATCTTTGAAACTATGTGGATTTCACAAAATCCACTTTTGGCCTCCTCTCTGCCTGAAACGCACTTTAAGAGCATAAAAAATTGAAAATGCCAGTAAAGTGCTGAAAGTTGCAGATATTCATGAAAATGACATCAGACTGTGAAATCAACTATCCTGAGCCACTTTTCTGAAGAAAATCTTTGAAACTATGTGGATTTCACAAAATCCACTTTTGGCCTCCTCTCTGCCTGAAACGCACTTTAAGAGCATAAAAAATTGAAAATGCCAGTAAAGTGCTGAAAGTTGCAGATATTCATGAAAATGACATCAGACTGTGAAATCAACTATCCTGAGCCACTTTTCTGAAGAAAATCTTTGAAACTATGTGGATTTCACAAAATCCACTTTTGGCCTCCTCTCTGCCTGAAACGCACTTTAAGAGCATAAAAATTTGAAAATGCCAGTAAAGTGCTGAAAGTTGCAGATATTCATGAAAATGACATCAGACTGTGAAATCAACTATCCTGAGCCACTTTTCTGAAGAAAATCTTTGAAACTATGTGGATTTCACAAAATCCACTTTTGGCCTCCTCTCTGCCTGAAACGCACTTTAAGAGCATAAAAAATTGAAAATGCCAGTAAAGTGCTGAAAGTTGCAGATATTCATGAAAATGACATCAGACTGTGAAATCAACTATCCTGAGCCACTTTTCTGAAGAAAATCTTTGAAACTATGTGGATTTCACAAAATCCACTTTTGGCCTCCTCTCTGCCTGAAACGCACTTTAAGAGCATAAAAATTGAAAATGCCAGTAAAGTGCTGAAAGTTGCAGATATTCATGAAAATGACATCAGACTGTGAAATCAACTATCCTGAGCCACTTTTCTGAAGAAAATCTTTGAAACTATGTGGATTTCACAAAATCCACTTTTGGCCTCCTCTCTGCCTGAAACGCACTTTAAGAGCATAAAAAATTGAAAATGCCAGTAAAGTGCTGAAAGTTGCAGATATTCATGAAAATGACATCAGACTGTGAAATCAACTATCCTGAGCCACTTTTCTGAAGAAAATCTTTGAAACTATGTGGATTTCACAAAATCCACTTTTGGCCTCCTCTCTGCCTGAAACGCACTTTAAGAGCATAAAAATTTGAAAATGCCAGTAAAGTGCTGAAAGTTGCAGATATTCATGAAAATGACATCAGACTGTGAAATCAACTATCCTGAGCCACTTTTCTGAAGAAAATCTTTGAAACTATGTGGATTTCACAAAATCCACTTTTGGCCTCCTCTCTGCCTGAAACGCACTTTAAGAGCATAAAAAATTGAAAATGCCAGTAAAGTGCTGAAAGTTGCAGATATTCATGAAAATGACATCAGACTGTGAAATCAACTATCCTGAGCCACTTTTCTGAAGAAAATCTTTGAAACTATGTGGATTTCACAAAATCCACTTTTGGCCTCCTCTCTGCCTGAAACGCACTTTAAGAGCATAAAAAATTGAAAATGCCAGTAAAGTGCTGAAAGTTGCAGATATTCATGAAAATGACATCAGACTGTGAAATCAACTATCCTGAGCCACTTTTCTGAAGAAAATCTTTGAAACTATGTGGATTTCACAAAATCCACTTTTGGCCTCCTCTCTGCCTGAAACGCACTTTAAGAGCATAAAAAATTGAAAATGCCAGTAAAGTGCTGAAAGTTGCAGATATTCATGAAAATGACATCAGACTGTGAAATCAACTATCCTGAGCCACTTTTCTGAAGAAAATCTTTGAAACTATGTGGATTTCACAAAATCCACTTTTGGCCTCCTCTCTGCCTGAAACGCACTTTAAGAGCATAAAAATTTTGAAAATGCCAGTAAAGTGCTGAAAGTTGCAGATATTCATGAAAATGACATCAGACTGTGAAATCAACTATCCTGAGCCACTTTTCTGAAGAAAATCTTTGAAACTATGTGGATTTCACAAAATCCACTTTTGGCCTCCTCTCTGCCTGAAACGCACTTTAAGAGCATAAAAATTTTGAAAATGCCAGTAAAGTGCTGAAAGTTGCAGATATTCATGAAAATGACATCAGACTGTGAAATCAACTATCCTGAGCCACTTTTCTGAAGAAAATCTTTGAAACTATGTGGATTTCACAAAATCCACTTTTGGCCTCCTCTCTGCCTGAAACGCACTTTAAGAGCATAAAAATTGAAAATGCCAGTAAAGTGCTGAAAGTTGCAGATATTCATGAAAATGACATCAGACTGTGAAATCAACTATCCTGAGCCACTTTTCTGAAGAAAATCTTTGAAACTATGTGGATTTCACAAAATCCACTTTTGGCCTCCTCTCTGCCTGAAACGCACTTTAAGAGCATAAAAATTTGAAAATGCCAGTAAAGTGCTGAAAGTTGCAGATATTCATGAAAATGACATCAGACTGTGAAATCAACTATCCTGAGCCACTTTTCTGAAGAAAATCTTTGAAACTATGTGGATTTCACAAAATCCACTTTTGGCCTCCTCTCTGCCTGAAACGCACTTTAAGAGCATAAAAATTGAAAATGCCAGTAAAGTGCTGAAAGTTGCAGATATTCATGAAAATGACATCAGACTGTGAAATCAACTATCCTGAGCCACTTTTCTGAAGAAAATCTTTGAAACTATGTGGATTTCACAAAATCCACTTTTGGCCTCCTCTCTGCCTGAAACGCACTTTAAGAGCATAAAAAATTGAAAATGCCAGTAAAGTGCTGAAAGTTGCAGATATTCATGAAAATGACATCAGACTGTGAAATCAACTATCCTGAGCCACTTTTCTGAAGAAAATCTTTGAAACTATGTGGATTTCACAAAATCCACTTTTGGCCTCCTCTCTGCCTGAAACGCACTTTAAAGTGCATTTCAGGATAGTTGATTTCACAGTCTGATGTCATTTTCATGAATATCTGCAACTTTCAGCACTTTACTGGCATTTTCAAATTTTTATGCTCTTAAAGTGCGTTTCAGGCAGAGAGGAGGCCAAAAGTGGATTTTGTGAAATCCACATAGTTTCAAAGATTTTCTTCAGAAAAGTGGCTCAGGATAGTTGATTTCACAGTCTGATGTCATTTTCATGAATATCTGCAACTTTCAGCACTTTACTGGCATTTTCAAAATTTTTATGCTCTTAAAGTGCGTTTCAGGCAGAGAGGAGGCCAAAAGTGGATTTTGTGAAATCCACATAGTTTCAAAGATTTTCTTCAGAAAAGTGGCTCAGGATAGTTGATTTCACAGTCTGATGTCATTTTCATGAATATCTGCAACTTTCAGCACTTTACTGGCATTTTCAATTTTTATGCTCTTAAAGTGCGTTTCAGGCAGAGAGGAGGCCAAAAGTGGATTTTGTGAAATCCACATAGTTTCAAAGATTTTCTTCAGAAAAGTGGCTCAGGATAGTTGATTTCACAGTCTGATGTCATTTTCATGAATATCTGCAACTTTCAGCACTTTACTGGCATTTTCAAAATTTTTATGCTCTTAAAGTGCGTTTCAGGCAGAGAGGAGGCCAAAAGTGGATTTTGTGAAATCCACATAGTTTCAAAGATTTTCTTCAGAAAAGTGGCTCAGGATAGTTGATTTCACAGTCTGATGTCATTTTCATGAATATCTGCAACTTTCAGCACTTTACTGGCATTTTCAAATTTTTATGCTCTTAAAGTGCGTTTCAGGCAGAGAGGAGGCCAAAAGTGGATTTTGTGAAATCCACATAGTTTCAAAGATTTTCTTCAGAAAAGTGGCTCAGGATAGTTGATTTCACAGTCTGATGTCATTTTCATGAATATCTGCAACTTTCAGCACTTTACTGGCATTTTCAAAATTTTTATGCTCTTAAAGTGCGTTTCAGGCAGAGAGGAGGCCAAAAGTGGATTTTGTGAAATCCACATAGTTTCAAAGATTTTCTTCAGAAAAGTGGCTCAGGATAGTTGATTTCACAGTCTGATGTCATTTTCATGAATATCTGCAACTTTCAGCACTTTACTGGCATTTTCATTTTTTATGCTCTTAAAGTGCGTTTCAGGCAGAGAGGAGGCCAAAAGTGGATTTTGTGAAATCCACATAGTTTCAAAGATTTTCTTCAGAAAAGTGGCTCAGGATAGTTGATTTCACAGTCTGATGTCATTTTCATGAATATCTGCAACTTTCAGCACTTTACTGGCATTTTCAATTTTTTATGCTCTTAAAGTGCGTTTCAGGCAGAGAGGAGGCCAAAAGTGGATTTTGTGAAATCCACATAGTTTCAAAGATTTTCTTCAGAAAAGTGGCTCAGGATAGTTGATTTCACAGTCTGATGTCATTTTCATGAATATCTGCAACTTTCAGCACTTTACTGGCATTTTCAAATTTTTATGCTCTTAAAGTGCGTTTCAGGCAGAGAGGAGGCCAAAAGTGGATTTTGTGAAATCCACATAGTTTCAAAGATTTTCTTCAGAAAAGTGGCTCAGGATAGTTGATTTCACAGTCTGATGTCATTTTCATGAATATCTGCAACTTTCAGCACTTTACTGGCATTTTCAAAATTTTTATGCTCTTAAAGTGCGTTTCAGGCAGAGAGGAGGCCAAAAGTGGATTTTGTGAAATCCACATAGTTTCAAAGATTTTCTTCAGAAAAGTGGCTCAGGATAGTTGATTTCACAGTCTGATGTCATTTTCATGAATATCTGCAACTTTCAGCACTTTACTGGCATTTTCAATTTTTTATGCTCTTAAAGTGCGTTTCAGGCAGAGAGGAGGCCAAAAGTGGATTTTGTGAAATCCACATAGTTTCAAAGATTTTCTTCAGAAAAGTGGCTCAGGATAGTTGATTTCACAGTCTGATGTCATTTTCATGAATATCTGCAACTTTCAGCACTTTACTGGCATTTTCAAATTTTTATGCTCTTAAAGTGCGTTTCAGGCAGAGAGGAGGCCAAAAGTGGATTTTGTGAAATCCACATAGTTTCAAAGATTTTCTTCAGAAAAGTGGCTCAGGATAGTTGATTTCACAGTCTGATGTCATTTTCATGAATATCTGCAACTTTCAGCACTTTACTGGCATTTTCAATTTTTATGCTCTTAAAGTGCGTTTCAGGCAGAGAGGAGGCCAAAAGTGGATTTTGTGAAATCCACATAGTTTCAAAGATTTTCTTCAGAAAAGTGGCTCAGGATAGTTGATTTCACAGTCTGATGTCATTTTCATGAATATCTGCAACTTTCAGCACTTTACTGGCATTTTCAATTTTTTATGCTCTTAAAGTGCGTTTCAGGCAGAGAGGAGGCCAAAAGTGGATTTTGTGAAATCCACATAGTTTCAAAGATTTTCTTCAGAAAAGTGGCTCAGGATAGTTGATTTCACAGTCTGATGTCATTTTCATGAATATCTGCAACTTTCAGCACTTTACTGGCATTTTCAATTTTTTATGCTCTTAAAGTGCGTTTCAGGCAGAGAGGAGGCCAAAAGTGGATTTTGTGAAATCCACATAGTTTCAAAGATTTTCTTCAGAAAAGTGGCTCAGGATAGTTGATTTCACAGTCTGATGTCATTTTCATGAATATCTGCAACTTTCAGCACTTTACTGGCATTTTCAATTTTTTATGCTCTTAAAGTGCGTTTCAGGCAGAGAGGAGGCCAAAAGTGGATTTTGTGAAATCCACATAGTTTCAAAGATTTTCTTCAGAAAAGTGGCTCAGGATAGTTGATTTCACAGTCTGATGTCATTTTCATGAATATCTGCAACTTTCAGCACTTTACTGGCATTTTCAAAATTTTTATGCTCTTAAAGTGCGTTTCAGGCAGAGAGGAGGCCAAAAGTGGATTTTGTGAAATCCACATAGTTTCAAAGATTTTCTTCAGAAAAGTGGCTCAGGATAGTTGATTTCACAGTCTGATGTCATTTTCATGAATATCTGCAACTTTCAGCACTTTACTGGCATTTTCAATTTTTTATGCTCTTAAAGTGCGTTTCAGGCAGAGAGGAGGCCAAAAGTGGATTTTGTGAAATCCACATAGTTTCAAAGATTTTCTTCAGAAAAGTGGCTCAGGATAGTTGATTTCACAGTCTGATGTCATTTTCATGAATATCTGCAACTTTCAGCACTTTACTGGCATTTTCAAATTTTTTATGCTCTTAAAGTGCGTTTCAGGCAGAGAGGAGGCCAAAAGTGGATTTTGTGAAATCCACATAGTTTCAAAGATTTTCTTCAGAAAAGTGGCTCAGGATAGTTGATTTCACAGTCTGATGTCATTTTCATGAATATCTGCAACTTTCAGCACTTTACTGGCATTTTCAATTTTTTATGCTCTTAAAGTGCGTTTCAGGCAGAGAGGAGGCCAAAAGTGGATTTTGTGAAATCCACATAGTTTCAAAGATTTTCTTCAGAAAAGTGGCTCAGGATAGTTGATTTCACAGTCTGATGTCATTTTCATGAATATCTGCAACTTTCAGCACTTTACTGGCATTTTCAATTTTTTATGCTCTTAAAGTGCGTTTCAGGCAGAGAGGAGGCCAAAAGTGGATTTTGTGAAATCCACATAGTTTCAAAGATTTTCTTCAGAAAAGTGGCTCAGGATAGTTGATTTCACAGTCTGATGTCATTTTCATGAATATCTGCAACTTTCAGCACTTTACTGGCATTTTCAATTTTTTATGCTCTTAAAGTGCGTTTCAGGCAGAGAGGAGGCCAAAAGTGGATTTTGTGAAATCCACATAGTTTCAAAGATTTTCTTCAGAAAAGTGGCTCAGGATAGTTGATTTCACAGTCTGATGTCATTTTCATGAATATCTGCAACTTTCAGCACTTTACTGGCATTTTCAAAATTTTTATGCTCTTAAAGTGCGTTTCAGGCAGAGAGGAGGCCAAAAGTGGATTTTGTGAAATCCACATAGTTTCAAAGATTTTCTTCAGAAAAGTGGCTCAGGATAGTTGATTTCACAGTCTGATGTCATTTTCATGAATATCTGCAACTTTCAGCACTTTACTGGCATTTTCAAATTTTTATGCTCTTAAAGTGCGTTTCAGGCAGAGAGGAGGCCAAAAGTGGATTTTGTGAAATCCACATAGTTTCAAAGATTTTCTTCAGAAAAGTGGCTCAGGATAGTTGATTTCACAGTCTGATGTCATTTTCATGAATATCTGCAACTTTCAGCACTTTACTGGCATTTTCAATTTTTTATGCTCTTAAAGTGCGTTTCAGGCAGAGAGGAGGCCAAAAGTGGATTTTGTGAAATCCACATAGTTTCAAAGATTTTCTTCAGAAAAGTGGCTCAGGATAGTTGATTTCACAGTCTGATGTCATTTTCATGAATATCTGCAACTTTCAGCACTTTACTGGCATTTTCAAATTTTTATGCTCTTAAAGTGCGTTTCAGGCAGAGAGGAGGCCAAAAGTGGATTTTGTGAAATCCACATAGTTTCAAAGATTTTCTTCAGAAAAGTGGCTCAGGATAGTTGATTTCACAGTCTGATGTCATTTTCATGAATATCTGCAACTTTCAGCACTTTACTGGCATTTTCAATTTTTTATGCTCTTAAAGTGCGTTTCAGGCAGAGAGGAGGCCAAAAGTGGATTTTGTGAAATCCACATAGTTTCAAAGATTTTCTTCAGAAAAGTGGCTCAGGATAGTTGATTTCACAGTCTGATGTCATTTTCATGAATATCTGCAACTTTCAGCACTTTACTGGCATTTTCAAATTTTTATGCTCTTAAAGTGCGTTTCAGGCAGAGAGGAGGCCAAAAGTGGATTTTGTGAAATCCACATAGTTTCAAAGATTTTCTTCAGAAAAGTGGCTCAGGATAGTTGATTTCACAGTCTGATGTCATTTTCATGAATATCTGCAACTTTCAGCACTTTACTGGCATTTTCAATTTTTTATGCTCTTAAAGTGCGTTTCAGGCAGAGAGGAGGCCAAAAGTGGATTTTGTGAAATCCACATAGTTTCAAAGATTTTCTTCAGAAAAGTGGCTCAGGATAGTTGATTTCACAGTCTGATGTCATTTTCATGAATATCTGCAACTTTCAGCACTTTACTGGCATTTTCAATTTTTTATGCTCTTAAAGTGCGTTTCAGGCAGAGAGGAGGCCAAAAGTGGATTTTGTGAAATCCACATAGTTTCAAAGATTTTCTTCAGAAAAGTGGCTCAGGATAGTTGATTTCACAGTCTGATGTCATTTTCATGAATATCTGCAACTTTCAGCACTTTACTGGCATTTTCAAATTTTTATGCTCTTAAAGTGCGTTTCAGGCAGAGAGGAGGCCAAAAGTGGATTTTGTGAAATCCACATAGTTTCAAAGATTTTCTTCAGAAAAGTGGCTCAGGATAGTTGATTTCACAGTCTGATGTCATTTTCATGAATATCTGCAACTTTCAGCACTTTACTGGCATTTTCAATTTTTTATGCTCTTAAAGTGCGTTTCAGGCAGAGAGGAGGCCAAAAGTGGATTTTGTGAAATCCACATAGTTTCAAAGATTTTCTTCAGAAAAGTGGCTCAGGATAGTTGATTTCACAGTCTGATGTCATTTTCATGAATATCTGCAACTTTCAGCACTTTACTGGCATTTTCAATTTTTATGCTCTTAAAGTGCGTTTCAGGCAGAGAGGAGGCCAAAAGTGGATTTTGTGAAATCCACATAGTTTCAAAGATTTTCTTCAGAAAAGTGGCTCAGGATAGTTGATTTCACAGTCTGATGTCATTTTCATGAATATCTGCAACTTTCAGCACTTTACTGGCATTTTCAATTTTTTATGCTCTTAAAGTGCGTTTCAGGCAGAGAGGAGGCCAAAAGTGGATTTTGTGAAATCCACATAGTTTCAAAGATTTTCTTCAGAAAAGTGGCTCAGGATAGTTGATTTCACAGTCTGATGTCATTTTCATGAATATCTGCAACTTTCAGCACTTTACTGGCATTTTCAATTTTTATGCTCTTAAAGTGCGTTTCAGGCAGAGAGGAGGCCAAAAGTGGATTTTGTGAAATCCACATAGTTTCAAAGATTTTCTTCAGAAAAGTGGCTCAGGATAGTTGATTTCACAGTCTGATGTCATTTTCATGAATATCTGCAACTTTCAGCACTTTACTGGCATTTTCAATTTTTTATGCTCTTAAAGTGCGTTTCAGGCAGAGAGGAGGCCAAAAGTGGATTTTGTGAAATCCACATAGTTTCAAAGATTTTCTTCAGAAAAGTGGCTCAGGATAGTTGATTTCACAGTCTGATGTCATTTTCATGAATATCTGCAACTTTCAGCACTTTACTGGCATTTTCAAATTTTTATGCTCTTAAAGTGCGTTTCAGGCAGAGAGGAGGCCAAAAGTGGATTTTGTGAAATCCACATAGTTTCAAAGATTTTCTTCAGAAAAGTGGCTCAGGATAGTTGATTTCACAGTCTGATGTCATTTTCATGAATATCTGCAACTTTCAGCACTTTACTGGCATTTTCAATTTTTATGCTCTTAAAGTGCGTTTCAGGCAGAGAGGAGGCCAAAAGTGGATTTTGTGAAATCCACATAGTTTCAAAGATTTTCTTCAGAAAAGTGGCTCAGGATAGTTGATTTCACAGTCTGATGTCATTTTCATGAATATCTGCAACTTTCAGCACTTTACTGGCATTTTCAATTTTTTATGCTCTTAAAGTGCGTTTCAGGCAGAGAGGAGGCCAAAAGTGGATTTTGTGAAATCCACATAGTTTCAAAGATTTTCTTCAGAAAAGTGGCTCAGGATAGTTGATTTCACAGTCTGATGTCATTTTCATGAATATCTGCAACTTTCAGCACTTTACTGGCATTTTCAATTTTTTATGCTCTTAAAGTGCGTTTCAGGCAGAGAGGAGGCCAAAAGTGGATTTTGTGAAATCCACATAGTTTCAAAGATTTTCTTCAGAAAAGTGGCTCAGGATAGTTGATTTCACAGTCTGATGTCATTTTCATGAATATCTGCAACTTTCAGCACTTTACTGGCATTTTCAAATTTTTATGCTCTTAAAGTGCGTTTCAGGCAGAGAGGAGGCCAAAAGTGGATTTTGTGAAATCCACATAGTTTCAAAGATTTTCTTCAGAAAAGTGGCTCAGGATAGTTGATTTCACAGTCTGATGTCATTTTCATGAATATCTGCAACTTTCAGCACTTTACTGGCATTTTCAATTTTTTATGCTCTTAAAGTGCGTTTCAGGCAGAGAGGAGGCCAAAAGTGGATTTTGTGAAATCCACATAGTTTCAAAGATTTTCTTCAGAAAAGTGGCTCAGGATAGTTGATTTCACAGTCTGATGTCATTTTCATGAATATCTGCAACTTTCAGCACTTTACTGGCATTTTCAATTTTTTATGCTCTTAAAGTGCGTTTCAGGCAGAGAGGAGGCCAAAAGTGGATTTTGTGAAATCCACATAGTTTCAAAGATTTTCTTCAGAAAAGTGGCTCAGGATAGTTGATTTCACAGTCTGATGTCATTTTCATGAATATCTGCAACTTTCAGCACTTTACTGGCATTTTCAATTTTTTATGCTCTTAAAGTGCGTTTCAGGCAGAGAGGAGGCCAAAAGTGGATTTTGTGAAATCCACATAGTTTCAAAGATTTTCTTCAGAAAAGTGGCTCAGGATAGTTGATTTCACAGTCTGATGTCATTTTCATGAATATCTGCAACTTTCAGCACTTTACTGGCATTTTCAATTTTTATGCTCTTAAAGTGCGTTTCAGGCAGAGAGGAGGCCAAAAGTGGATTTTGTGAAATCCACATAGTTTCAAAGATTTTCTTCAGAAAAGTGGCTCAGGATAGTTGATTTCACAGTCTGATGTCATTTTCATGAATATCTGCAACTTTCAGCACTTTACTGGCATTTTCAATTTTTTATGCTCTTAAAGTGCGTTTCAGGCAGAGAGGAGGCCAAAAGTGGATTTTGTGAAATCCACATAGTTTCAAAGATTTTCTTCAGAAAAGTGGCTCAGGATAGTTGATTTCACAGTCTGATGTCATTTTCATGAATATCTGCAACTTTCAGCACTTTACTGGCATTTTCAATTTTTTATGCTCTTAAAGTGCGTTTCAGGCAGAGAGGAGGCCAAAAGTGGATTTTGTGAAATCCACATAGTTTCAAAGATTTTCTTCAGAAAAGTGGCTCAGGATAGTTGATTTCACAGTCTGATGTCATTTTCATGAATATCTGCAACTTTCAGCACTTTACTGGCATTTTCAATTTTTTATGCTCTTAAAGTGCGTTTCAGGCAGAGAGGAGGCCAAAAGTGGATTTTGTGAAATCCACATAGTTTCAAAGATTTTCTTCAGAAAAGTGGCTCAGGATAGTTGATTTCACAGTCTGATGTCATTTTCATGAATATCTGCAACTTTCAGCACTTTACTGGCATTTTCAAATTTTTATGCTCTTAAAGTGCGTTTCAGGCAGAGAGGAGGCCAAAAGTGGATTTTGTGAAATCCACATAGTTTCAAAGATTTTCTTCAGAAAAGTGGCTCAGGATAGTTGATTTCACAGTCTGATGTCATTTTCATGAATATCTGCAACTTTCAGCACTTTACTGGCATTTTCAAAATTTTTATGCTCTTAAAGTGCGTTTCAGGCAGAGAGGAGGCCAAAAGTGGATTTTGTGAAATCCACATAGTTTCAAAGATTTTCTTCAGAAAAGTGGCTCAGGATAGTTGATTTCACAGTCTGATGTCATTTTCATGAATATCTGCAACTTTCAGCACTTTACTGGCATTTTCAATTTTTTATGCTCTTAAAGTGCGTTTCAGGCAGAGAGGAGGCCAAAAGTGGATTTTGTGAAATCCACATAGTTTCAAAGATTTTCTTCAGAAAAGTGGCTCAGGATAGTTGATTTCACAGTCTGATGTCATTTTCATGAATATCTGCAACTTTCAGCACTTTACTGGCATTTTCAATTTTTATGCTCTTAAAGTGCGTTTCAGGCAGAGAGGAGGCCAAAAGTGGATTTTGTGAAATCCACATAGTTTCAAAGATTTTCTTCAGAAAAGTGGCTCAGGATAGTTGATTTCACAGTCTGATGTCATTTTCATGAATATCTGCAACTTTCAGCACTTTACTGGCATTTTCAATTTTTTATGCTCTTAAAGTGCGTTTCAGGCAGAGAGGAGGCCAAAAGTGGATTTTGTGAAATCCACATAGTTTCAAAGATTTTCTTCAGAAAAGTGGCTCAGGATAGTTGATTTCACAGTCTGATGTCATTTTCATGAATATCTGCAACTTTCAGCACTTTACTGGCATTTTCAATTTTTTATGCTCTTAAAGTGCGTTTCAGGCAGAGAGGAGGCCAAAAGTGGATTTTGTGAAATCCACATAGTTTCAAAGATTTTCTTCAGAAAAGTGGCTCAGGATAGTTGATTTCACAGTCTGATGTCATTTTCATGAATATCTGCAACTTTCAGCACTTTACTGGCATTTTCAATTTTTATGCTCTTAAAGTGCGTTTCAGGCAGAGAGGAGGCCAAAAGTGGATTTTGTGAAATCCACATAGTTTCAAAGATTTTCTTCAGAAAAGTGGCTCAGGATAGTTGATTTCACAGTCTGATGTCATTTTCATGAATATCTGCAACTTTCAGCACTTTACTGGCATTTTCAATTTTTATGCTCTTAAAGTGCGTTTCAGGCAGAGAGGAGGCCAAAAGTGGATTTTGTGAAATCCACATAGTTTCAAAGATTTTCTTCAGAAAAGTGGCTCAGGATAGTTGATTTCACAGTCTGATGTCATTTTCATGAATATCTGCAACTTTCAGCACTTTACTGGCATTTTCAAATTTTTATGCTCTTAAAGTGCGTTTCAGGCAGAGAGGAGGCCAAAAGTGGATTTTGTGAAATCCACATAGTTTCAAAGATTTTCTTCAGAAAAGTGGCTCAGGATAGTTGGATTTCACAGTCTGATGTCATTTTCATGAAA